>CM076579.1:1327874947-1328083557 GCA_034641835.2 Pinus albicaulis
ATAATATTCTTTGTTAAATGTGACTACATCTCCCTTAAATAATTAAATAAATCATTATTTATTTGATTATTACTCAACCATATCCTTAAAATGATAAATAAATCATTTATTTATTTATTATTACTTAATCACATCCTTAAAATGATAAATAAATCATTTATTTATTTATTATTTACAAATAAGGGGACTTGACTCAAGTCAAATTCCTTTTCCCTCCAACAAATATAATAAAATATTCCATAAAAGTTGGATCTAGATATGGTTAATAATATTTTAATTATGCACCAATCTCTAGACTAACTCAATATTTTGTTATAAATAGAAGGGTTTTCCCATTCATTTGTCACCTTTTGTTGCCTAAGAATCACTCTGGATCTCAACACTTGGTCTAGCTATTGATCCACAATCATAGCCATACTTTTCCATTTTTGTCTGGGTTTTCTACACCATCAATCTATAATGGTTGAAGTATATAAAATACATTGAGTGTGATCCAAATATTTTCGAACTTGTGTATCCTTGTGACACTGAGGTAGTGACATTAATCATGATTGTGTATTGTAGTGATATAAATACTAGACCACATGGACTATGAAAATGTGTTAACAATAACCTATGACATGTCAAAGACCCATGACTCAATATTATGTGTAGTGATATTATGAAACCAGCTCCAAAAATAGAAGAAAAGAGAGATCAACGCCTTAGAAATCATCCACTTCAAGGGGTAAACCTCCAATACATTACATAAATGAACAATTCTTGGATGACACAAATGAAAAAACCTACTTTCTCTATATAGGAGTCCACGGGGCCATAGTATAATCCTAGCCGACCTAACAATAATAATTTAAGTGCACAATAATAACAATATGGGGGTTACAGGAGTACAACAATAACAATAAGGGGGCTACACTAACAATAGTAAGGGGATACACTAGTATTATAGGGATCTAACCTACCCCTCTCCTTCAAACAAGTGGTGCCCTCAACGCTTGATTATTTATGGATGCTTCTATATAAAACTCTCATCCTCTCATGTGGAATCTTCAACGGGTACGTTCTTCCACTTGCTAAGATACTCTGAAATTGATCAATTTGGTAGTTGTTGAGTTCTTTTTACTGTGACTACTTCAAAACTTCCTTTGTTGCAATGTTTATCTTCCTGTTGTTTCATTTGATTATGCACCAAAGTTAGGTTATCCTTTGAGAGTTGGAGAACTTGTTGTTGATGCTCAATGTGATATTCCACAATTTTATCATCCATATTAACTGTCATTTGATCCTTAAAACCCTCCAACTTAGCCTCCATTTTTTCTTTTAAACCAGCTATGTCTTCTTTGATTGCTCTTTGTAAGATCGAAATTTGTTTCACTTGGTACCGTAATTTTGATATCTCATACTACAATTCTTCTTCTTCATGCGTCATAGTATAGATTTTTTAGAGCTTAATGGGTGTGGAATTACTTTTGGGAGGCATTATATAACTCAATACCAATATCTATGCTTCAATATTCCCTTGTAATCACTTTAAACTGAATTTTCAAACAAATGTTATGCATACTTGTTTAAAAAATACACACTTTTCTATTTATTTTAATGAGCTCGATATTGAAACTGAATTATCTATATTATTTCAGATCTTAAATATCTGAAATTCAGCCCTGTAGTAGCCCTCTGAAGCTTCTTTAAATTACCACAAGTTTCACCTAATTTGGATTCTTCAAGGCAAACTTATGCCCAATCTTCCACAATGACCTAATTATGGATTGGTTCAGTAGAGTGACATTGTATGGTGTGCCACGTGTCACTGTTTCCTTGTGCATCTCTAAATTTATATAGAAGAAACTACATTCTATGTACTTGTAGCTACATTTTACAAAATTCTAATCCAATGCTCAAAGAGAGAGTTATGACTATTTTCCCACAGTCACCTCTTTGATAAGAAATTCGAGAGCTTGAAAAATCCCTAACTAACACAAATCATATCTCCAAAAATGTTGTGAACCAATATCTAAGAGTTTTACATAGGGTTCCTTAGGATCTTGGCTTCGCACTATAAAAATTTTAGCTTCTAAAATTTCATATAGGAAAAGTTATAGAGAAAATTCCAAGATGACCTATTTTAGTTGAAATTCGGGAGCCTGAAAAAACAATAAGTTCCCCGGATCATATCTCCAAAAATATTGCAAACCAATATTTGAAATGTTTATAGGAGGTTCCTCAGGATTTCAGCTTTGCATTGTACAAATTTCAAACTCTGAACCTTCGTATAAATAAAGTTATTGTGAAAATTCCATGATGACCTATTTGGAGCAGCGAAACCCTAGAATCCAAACCTCTGATACCAAATGTTATGAAGCCATCTGCAAAAATATAATAAAAGAGAGATAAACGCCTTATAAATCAGCCACTTCGAGGGAGAAACCGCCAATACATTACATAAATGAACAATTCTTGGATGATACAAATGAAAAAACCTACTTTATATATATAGGAGTCCATGGGGCCACAATATAATCCTAGCTGACCTAACAATACTAATGTAAGGGCACAATAATAACAATATGGGGGTTACAGGGGTACAACAATAACAATAAGGAGCCTACAATAACAACAATAAGGGGATACACTAGTATTATAGGGACCTAACAAGTGATGATCTCACTTAGCATAACAGTCACAATTTTATCTTAACCTCACACTCAAACCTAGACATAACAAGTATGTTGACACCTTGATTTTTACTTTCAGAATGAAATTTGAAATGGTGATTTGGCTTATGACATTATATGAAAGTGGTATAGAATTCCATTGAGTCAGTATTGGTGGGATATATGACATCTGCTATATATATCTATGACCCTTGGTGACTACAATTATTAACTTGACAATGATATAAAATGTCATAATATGTATTGATATTGATATGATGTATTTACTTTGAACTTAACATATAGTTGACCTTGATATATGTGACAATAATTGACACTTGTGACTTTATGTTAACTTAAGTTGATGGATGAAGACAATATTCACCTTCACTTTGAAATCCTAAGAATGACTTTGACATACTAAGTCATTACATGTATAATGATAGTTTTATCTAAATTTGACTTAGTATGAGCAGATAAAATAGTCATACCACACACGTTGACCTTTTTTCTTTGAATACACTAATATATTGACTTTGACCTGTATAACCTTGAGTTGACAATGTCTATGATAACCTTGGATAACTTGACTATGACCTTGCAGTGTAGCAATTTGTGAAGGGAACATACTAAAGTTATACAACTTATTGGAGAAGGATGGATTGTAGGGTGTTCGTAGCTCTATGGGGAAAAGGTTTTAGAGCATTGATTTAAGGGCATCGGGATTACCCAAGGCACCTTGGTTTATTCCAACATTTGATAGTAGTGTCAGATAGTTGTTGCATTGTGTGCAGCTTGATACAATGCTAACAGTGATACAAAATTGATGACTATTTATTGATGAGTAGCGAGCTGACAATTTTTTTTATAAATTTTCACTTTTTAAGTGACAATTTTGTGGTATTCGACAGTTATACAATGATTTGTAGTAGTTGAGATATATAGTGTGTAGTGACAATGATACATTGATAGCTTGGTGTGAAAATTTGTGTAGTGATCAGTTTGTGGGAACAATGATCACTGGATACTAGGATTCAATATTTATTCTATGTATTCCTTAAAACTATTCTACATTGATTCAAAGTACAAGGGGTCCAATGTGAAAAGTATGAAATTTGATCTATCGAATCTTCTAGGTTATGAGTGTCGCCTTTAGGTTATGGCCTGAGAACACTTTAGGGTGGGAGGGTGGTGCTATGGCAAGTTGTGGCTTGAACAAGGTGTTGTTGCATCCATTTAGCTGTGGATGATAAATTATTGGGGAAATGAAGCATCCTTTCCGATAAAATCTGGTAAATAGAGTGTTGGGGCACTCATCAGGTTGTGGCTTGATCTACAGGTCATTGTCTTGTACTTTTATTTGCAGCAGGATATTAGGGTTTAGTTGCATCCTACAGGTTGTGGCCCATGAATAAGGGGGTTGATGCACCCCTCAGCTGTAGCTTAAATATTGATGTAACAAATATTTATTTTAAAGAGATAAGAATATAATTAATAGAGAAGCATTCCATTGTTTTTACCTGGAGGGGGTTTCCACCTAAAATTCTTTGTGTATACTATTTTATCTTTCTGCATTGTTGTATGTTGTTATTTATTGTTGATTATTGTTTATAATTATTGAGGAAGAACATTAATAATAACTGAAGAATAAATAATTCTCTAAAAATTGTTAAAAAGTGTTAATTGATAAGAAATTATGATTCACTTGCCTCTGAGTATTTCCAACAAAACATACATGCAACTCAGTACCTGCAATCAACACCCATTGTACTTGTTGATCCTGACATCCTCTTGTGCTTTCCTACTCTTCCTTTTAGTTGTTGCTCCAAATCTCCCAACATGCTACACTATCCAAGACTACTCCAAGAATACTCTAAGTACCCAAGAGTACGAGAGAGAGAGAGAGAGAGAGAGAGAGAGAGAGAGAGAAATGAGAACTCCAAAACTGAATTGAACAAAAACTTTCCAATTGATTCTTAGAAGCATTTTTATTAATGAGGCTTCTATTTTCTTCATTTTCTATTAGTTTCCTTAATTTTCCTCCTCACATGAAACCTATGAATTTTCACCTTACTTTTCTCCTATTTTCCATTATTTTCATAAAGAAAATTCCAATTAATACCTCATGCCTTTCCAATGTCTTTTCAATTTCCTTTTCCAACTTCCTTTAACCATAATAAATTGAATGAACATCTACTAGAATTATTTTCCCACAATTAATCTTGGAATACATGTCACGTTATCGTGTTCGTTAATATTTTACATGTATTTCTAACTAGGGTTGTTACAGAACCCGCACCCTTCGGTGAACATTGTCCTTAGTGTTCAATGACACCTATAGACTATAAAATTGTTGTAACAAAACATACTACCTATGGAGTTTTATAACATATCTCATTCTAGTATTTACAATGACCATTGTTGAAACATTACAAACAGACCATGTACCATAGCTTTATAACATAGCCCATTATGGTATTTACATTATCAACCCTAGGTACTGACACACATTCGCTTCAACCAATGAATAAACAACCTGTGGATATTTATAAATGTAGCTTGATACATGATTTACAATAATATACACATGGACATTTACTCCACCATAAAATAGAAGGATATGATACCCGTATCAATAAACAAGGGAATCCAAAGGCTCACACCTCCACCCTCAAAATTAGTACTAGGATTCACCTCCTTCCCAGGAAGTCCAAAATCCACTATCAAATCCAAAACTGCATCCAATGTCCGGTGCTACAACTCTATGCTACATGTCCTCTTAGTGAACATTTATCATCTCATTGTTCGAGGGAAAAATCCTAATGTGTATTTGATATCATCTGGAAATGTTGATCACAAAAAAATATTCATTCTCGACATTCCCTTCTCTTTTACACAATCCCTTAGGAAATCCGGTCACCTGCTCCGTGCAGCCACTAACCTACCATGTTCCACTACCACCCCCATCTCAAATAGTCTATCGCTTGGCAAAGCTTCCTCGCATTGGAAGATAAAAAAAACCAAGGCATATACCTGCCTCAAAACCATCATACCAATCATAGCATGCTCATGTAAATAAATTGACACTATTGGGTACTAGTATCCCACAATGGCCCTTCTCCTGAAGTTCTTTACCAACATACTCTTCATCTTTAAATTCCCTTTGTTGTTGCTCGTAATGCTTGCAATTAATTCCACCCACCCAACTCGACATTTATGTGCTTCTTATAGAAAGAACATAATTTGGATTAGATTCAAAATAAATTGAAATAATTCAAATAATACCTCATTGGTAGCTTGTAAAAAAGGTACAGTTGCAATCCTATTCACTTCCTATCATACATGTCAAAATATTTTTTTGATCATATAATCATGTATAAACATATCACATATGGTTAGATCAAATCACAACCATCATAGGTCAAAATCATGAATTTCAAGCAATCATCATAAACCATATTCATAAATCAAATATAAAAATCATAAGTCAGAATCATAGATCACATGGATAATAGAATTGAAATAAAATATGGATACTTATACTTCATCGGTCCTTACTTCTACCTTTGTTCTTTTTTACAAACACCAGGTTGGTTGCCACACCCAAAAAACACCACTATCTTCTATTCAACTACGTACACATACACATATTGTACAACACATACATCCACAGAAGTCATACAACACCACATAATACATACACCTACACCGGCATATGACATATATACCTACACCCAATCTACAATAAAACACAATAAATGCACCTACACCAGCATACAACACATACACCTACACCCGATGTATAATAAAAAAAAAATACATACGCCTACACTGACATACAACACATTACAATACATACATATACATATGATGTACAAAAAAAAAATACACCTACATTCAGTGTACAACACAATACATGTACATACACATACATCTGGTGTACAACAAAATACATACACATCTCATGATAACACAACTACACCATGCACATACATAGTACCGCATGCCCGTAACTCAACATGTATGACATGCACACAATACCATATGTATACCAGTACCATATCCACAACATGTACATAGTACCACCTATACAAAACACTACCTGCACAACGTGTGAAAAGCATAACATGTACATGACACCATTTTCACAATGTGTACATAACGCCAAATGTACACTACACCACCTGTACAATTTGTATAGAATTCCATATTTACACAACACCACATGCACAACATGTACATGACACCACATGTACACAACGACACATGCAAGACATGTACACAACACCACCCACAAACAACACCATATTTACAACATTGGAAGGCTCTCTTCCCACATCTACACAATTAACTAGCCAACTGGGGTAAATATGCGATGAAATGCTAATAATATGAGATTTATAATCCTAGATTACTTTGAAGAAGTGGAACTGAAAAAAAACATGAAAAACATACCTTACACTACATCATTGACGTCCTAGGAGGTAACCCAACCTTCCAGGACCATCATCCTTGAGGGAGAACCAATTTTTAGCCCTTTTGATCCTTATCCACAGTCATATAAGGGCAAGGGAGAAGCTAGCAACCTATATTTGCGGGCTATCCTGGTCAAGGTAGAGGAAAGGGCCCCAAAGGTTCAATTTTGTGCCTACGACTCTTGGATTTGTGCCACATTTTTAGCCCGTGAGCCCAGGTCACTACCCAGAACATTTAGTAACTTCAGGAGAGGGTAAATAACATTAAAATAAATACATGGAAGCAATCAGATCATTAGTAACTCATATGTAACCCTTCCAACCATGACATGAATTTCATCAAACATGTCACAAACATTGCATCTATAGGTATAAGTAATATATTTACACAAATGGGTCTCTTTCTTATCTGAAAATGGATAAGAAGCATTCCTACCCTACATCATAAGATACAATAAAATATATTTGACCATAAATACATTGTGCATTCATTTATCGGAAAAAAAATAAGTAGAGCCATATACCATCACTGATAAGATACATTCTTATGACCAATATAATGACAACACAAATACCATGGCATTGGAGCAGGCTCCTGTAACAGCGGAAAATTTTGTATAAAGTTTGTATAATTTCGTATTGTTTAGTCTAATGCAGGGTTGTGGGGATGGTCAAAGCCCCTAACACATTTTAAATGGGTCAAGGGTAGACCAAGAGTTCGCAAAACATGGTTTGCAGACCATTGGATGCGTAGGATAAATCACTATAAATAGATGAACCTTTTTGAGTCATAGATAGGAATGAATAGAGCTTGATGCGAAGTACAAATTGTGAGATCTGTGGTAAGTTTTTTTGGGTTACGACTCCTGCTAGTTATGTGTGCAGAGATCCTCTGTCCTACTGTTTGCAAACCCTGCTTGCTATGTGTGTAGGTGGTAATTTGGGAATGTAAGAGGATTTTGGGTAATGATATATATGTGTGGAAGTATTGTGGATATCTGATGTTATCTGAATCTATTTTGTTATGGTTGATGTGAACTTGAGTTATATGATTATGTATCTATTATTAACTGTGAACTATATGTGTTTATGGCACATGTATCTGTGATCTGTGAATTCATTGTGATTATGCTATTCTATGATTATAGCCAATGGTATGCACGTGAATGCAAACCTATTAATTAGATCTGATAATTTGTCTTCTTGTTATTTATTGAGACTCCCGCAAACAACCTCTTTTTTTATAGATCTGATAGTTGCAGACTGGCTTGACTTACCTGCTCTCTCCCAGGGTGTGAAAACCTGCTTCCAACACCCTCCCATACTACTTCAGGTGAGACTTTGGCCTGCGCAAGTAGGTCACTGCTGAAAGGGCCAGTAGTATAGGGGTTTTTTGGCAAACCTTAACCTTCGAACTTCAGTAAAAACCCCTTGAGCTTACAAATGGTTCTATTGCCAAGACCGGGAGCATTTTAAGAGAGATCGAGTAATGCAAAGACCGTAATAGAAACCTAAGAAGAGAAAAATTGGAGAATATTTTGGAAGCAAGAATTCATAGAGAAATAACTCAGTTCCACCAGAAGACGGTATGTCCTCGCACATGAAGCTACCTACTTTCAAGGGCATGGGTGATGAGGACATGGATCGGTTCTAGTTTGTCGCAGGATCGGTATGGACTGCGTAGAACGTAGCAAGCGATGTGGTGAAATGGGCATAGTTATCACTTGCTTTTGAGGGGAAAGCCTTGGACTAGTACATGGGATACATCAACCAACATGTGAACGCGACTATTGAGGAAATGAAGAATGCATTAAAGCAGGAGTTCAAGAAACCTAAGTCCTACTCGCAGATAGTAAATGACCTAAAATATTTCAAGCAAGGACCATCTGAGTCTGTATGGGAATCAAATCAACGATTAAAGAAAGTGATCAGAGAAGGAGGATTCCAGTATGTTGACAGGAAACACACGGAGTGGTTTATTGCTATGTCGGTGCCCCACCTACACATACCTATGGGTCATCAAGCCATTGAAACATAGGCGAAGGCCTTGGAGGTTGCCATGAAACTGGAAGCTGCACCAAGAGATGATACCCAGTTAGGAGTACAACAGATATAAGGCCAGCTAGAGGAAAAGCACCCGGAGATCCAGAATCTATGCAAGGAGTGAGGGATGGAGGTCAGCCCTGAAAGATGGTGCATACGATGCAGGGTGAATTGCCACACCAAAGATAATTTCCCGCTACTTGCAGACTACATGCAGGCTAGGGGACCTAGCCCACTGCGCCCTAGGGAAGCTGTGGGACTAAGTGGGTCAGTGCTATGGTACGATGACTATTTCCTTGCTGGGTTGCATGATACCAACCACTTCCCTAGCCTTCCCCTATATATCCCAAAAGTAAAACAAAAATGGTGTAGGTTTTGTTGGTTTGTAGAAAATGAAAAATAGAATTGTCGAATGTGTGATCTGATGATCGACTAGGAAACCTATATAGGGTACAGTTAGACCCCTCATCACCTAGATCCCCCGCAAGTATAGGAGGTTCCGAGGGATGAGGGGGAAGTGGAGGTAGGGGTAGAGGCCAACTGATATGCTATAACTATGGGGAAGTAGGTCACTTTGCGAGGGACTGCACAAACCCAACTCGGAAATCCCATAGTTTTTGCAGACAGTTGGACCATGTGGTTGAATATTGCCCGATTTTGATAGCCAAGATGCAGGAGCAGCAATAGACACCTATGCAGAACGTACAAAGGGTCAAGGAAAAACCCTGAAGTGAAGGACCATGTATTAATGTTATAACACGTAGTGGCATAGCCACTAGCAGGTCTGCAGAGAAAACTGAGGCAAAAGCTCTTATTCGTAAAGAGACCATTAAACAAGAAGGGTTGGACTTACCAAAGGAAAGGGAAAATTTTGTTGCAACTGACTAAGACTTTGCCAACGCTGAGGCACCTGACCTTCAAAAACCTACACACCTTAGAGGAGATGATGAAGTTAAAAAATTATTGCATGTGTGTATGAAGCTTCTGTGCAATCAACGGGCCGTAGAAAACCTCCAAGCGTTGATAGATAGTTGTGATGGAAAAACAACACCAGCTATGGAAATTAATGATGTGCACAAATTGTATAAATAAAGAGACACACTGGTCAGGAGATGCGGTTGACCACGTAGATCGACGATTACGAGATGGGCTAAGTTATTCTAAACTTGGGATCCGATGTGAACGTACTACCTAAACAGACTTGGCAGTGAATGGGAGAACCTAAACTGGAATGGTCCACTATCTAGTTGTGAATTTCTAATCAACAGAAGATCATACCATTGGGAATATTATCAAATATTGTAGTAGATATCACCGTAGTTAAGGTGTGGGATGACTTTGAAGCCATTCAGAACAAAGAGGACATAGACACCTACCTGTCACTCCTAGGATTAGTTTGGGCCATTGATATGGGTGGTATTACCAGCTTAAATAAATGCATCATGGTGTTTGAAGTTGAAGGAACATGGATAATTGTACCACTAGACCTCATTGAAGGAGAGAGATATACCAAACCAGTGCGAGAGGAAGAAGAGATAGACGACATCAATCCTATGGCCGATGGTGTGATTTGTTGGGAAAAAAATAGCGAATGCTTTTTCGACTTCGACGAAGAAATAGACAATTGGAAAAACCGACCACATGATGTCTCCATGCTTCAGTGTCTACAAATCGCCAAGGACTTTCACTGCATATTTGCTGAGGTAAGATAACTACCCTACTTTTATGGTTCCAGTAGTATAAAGAAATTTTTGCATATGTTCGAAACTGAGGTTCTGAGAGAATAGAGGTTATGGGCCCTTAATCTGGCTATGTGCGCAACGCCTACAAGATGGTGGGAGGCACATAAGGAGGTGTTTGAGGACTGGGAGGAATGTAGGGAAATGATGATCCTGCGATTCGAGGCCCCAGCTGAGGTATGTGTCAAGAAGTTCCTTTGCCCAGGGGACCCACGTGAACACTTGCCTACTTGGATGGAAAAATGGCACTACCGAACTCTGAAGGAATGGATTCACTTGTTTATTCATGCATTGGGACCAATCCCTACTGCACGGTACTTAGATGTGGAGCTACATCAATGAACCCATCACTTGGAAACCTTGAAGGAAAAATTCATTGGTACCTTTGGACTAATAAAGGGCTTGGAGACACTTGAGGAAGCTCTACAGTATATAGATGCATTTGTGTTTGGTGAATCCATCTCCTCCGCAAGATTTGGGGTGTCGACGTGGGAAACACAGATGTAGGATATTATGAATCATCGCAATACTGCTAAAGAATAATATGATGAGAATCCGTGCAATGTCTCTATCCCATAATCAAAGGGGGAACGCGTAGTTGCGGGACCTCCACTACAAAATGTGGATCTAACAAAACCCCTGAAACTGCGGGAAGTCAATATTGGCATAGCGGAACAGCCTAAGTTGGCTAATATTGGTGACTACTGGGATGATGACACAGTAAGAAAGGTGGCTAAATTGTTCACAGAATACCAAGACTTATTCCCAAACAAATTTTCAGAACTCAAAGAGATCATAGGGGACCTAGGGGTGATGCACATCACGTTAAAACCAGATGCGCGACCAATAAAGCAATGACCTTACCGATTGAATCCTAAGTATAAACAAAAGGTTAAGGAGGAACTAGATAAAATGTTCGCCGCAGGTATTATCGAGTCGGTGGAGCAGTCAGATTGGGTAAGTCTGATGGTATTTCAAGAAAAGAAAACAAAAGGAGAAATCTAGATCTATGTGGACTTACGCAAGTTAAATGACGCCTGCATACAAGTTAAAAGATCACAGCAAGACTACATTTTCCACATAATGGGGATCCTTCCAGTATACATTCATACCGTTTGGACTCAACAATGCCCATGATATCTTCTCACGAGTCGTTGTTTTAGTATTCGAGGAACTCATCCACAATTTTCTCGAAGTATATTTCGATGACTGGATTGTCTTCAGCTTAGTAAATACACACGTTTCAAACTTGTGCATGATATTAGATGCATGCCGAAAACACCAAATTTCCCTCAATATTAAAAATTGTATCTTCTGCGTACCCTTCGGGATCTTTCTTGGAGACATAGTTTTCCAACAAGGGCTAATGGTGGACCCTACGAAGGTTGCAGTTATCATCAACCTAGTTGTACCCTGTTGTTAGTGTCGTCTAGTCATACTACCATAGGTGGCTTCTCATACTGAATAAATTTCACCATTCCGTTAGGTCATGGATTCATTGATGGTAGTAATTTTTATTAGTTGTCCCTCATGAGGTACTTGCTGATTTTCCTTTCTATGGTCTTTAGTCATTAGTCACTTTTATTCTCAAAATCATATCAGTAGGTCATAGGATGGGTCTCATTAGTTTCTAGGGTCTCACCATGGTCAAATTAATGAGTCAAATGTCAATAATATTAGCAAGGTCATGAGGAAGTCAATAAAATAAAAAGTCACAACACCTGGAAGATCAAAAAGATATTTTATTCAGCTTGATGTAATTTTCACCTCAAAACTATGTTTTGAGGTGAAAACGTGATATTTTTCCTTTATTATTATTCATTATGTAATTCTATATCATCATGTGTAATAAGTCACAATTCAGAAGATGTTATCTCCACAAAGTGATGTCCCTGCCTTCAAAGATTTTTCCGTAGCATGTTCAACTCCAAATCATCCTCCAAAGTAGATCCATCAGAAAGAGCCCGGAACGAGCTTTCCAACAGTATACTACACTCTCAAAACTGACTTCTGGATTGAAATTTATGCTTAAGTGAAGTAAAAGCCCTTATACCCTCATATACCCCCTATTTCACATTTTTCCCTTTAAACTTTATATTATTAAAGTTTTATATTTCTTTAATAAAAACCCCTTTTCCCCCTTTCCGATTACAAAATCGCATTATAAATTATTTTAAAAAAATATGCGATTTAATTGCTAACCACTTCCCCTCCATGCCATAGAACTTTATAATAAAAAGTTTTATATTATAAAACCCCCCATCGTTCCCAACCACTTCCCCTCCATTTCCCGTAGAAATTTATAATAAAAACCTTTATATTATAAAGTCCCGCCGTTATAAACCACTTCCCCTTTTCCATGACCCCTTAAACTTTATAATAAAGTTTAAGTTATATATTATAAACCCTGCCGCTCTTTAATCGCATCGCATGTTTTGTTTTCAAGTTCCGATCGGCCAATCGCAACAAACTCCAATCGATCAATCGCAACATTCTCCGATGCGATCAATCGCACCCCTCCCTCCGATTACCCGATCGCATCACTCCCTCCGATTACCCGATCGCAACTCCTCTTCCGATCTCCCGATCCGCTCCCCCGATGGCAAACCCCCGATTGATCTCCCCATCGTCGATCTTCCCTGCTGATCGGACGACCCACAGCTAATCGAGCCATTGCAATCAGCATTCCTCGTATGTGTTACACTCCGCTCCCCTCCGATTTCCGATTGCAATTGACCCTGGGCCCACCATACAGTACTTCTGCCCATTTATAATATAAAGGGCTTTCCCCTTTGTAAACTCGAAATTTGTTATATTTCGTTTTTTGCAAAGGTTTTTCCCATTTCCCTTCCCAAATCACATCAGCCCATTTTGTTATGCGATGCGCCCCTCCATGATCTTCCGATTGCGATTATGCGGGCCCCACCATTTAAAACCCTCCGCCATTCATTACAAAACCCCTTTCTCCTTTGTAAAGGTTAAAATTCATCCGTTTTGTTTATTATAAAGGCCTTCCTCCCCATCGCATCACAATATTTGTAATATGTTACTCCCTTCTCCTGATTCCGATTCCGATTCCGATTACGATGGCGCCATATTACCATGTGTTTGTTATATATTATCTCTCTGCCTGTCTATTGCGATTACACTTTTTATATGATATTTGCCTCCTTCTCTTCCCTTTTTTCCTATTTAAGATTAAATTTTCCCTTCACGAAAGCAGATAATTTCATTCTATTTTATTTCAACGGCAGTTTATTAAAAGAGTCAGTTCTCTCCAAAAAGATAGTGGAAAGAAAAGCGACAGTCAAAGGGCCGAGAGCTTATTTAAAACAAAGATTGTTACAGCAAGCAACAAAATAGGAAATCTGTTCATCGGATTACCTATTTTCTTTCATACAGCCTAACAACAAAATCTCCAAGTAGTCAAACGCAATGCTGTCTCTTATTTTTAGGGGCAGATTGTTGTGTTTCTTTACTATGATTGTATTTCAAGTTCTTCAGTTGTTAGAAAAACTCCCTTTTCTGTGGATCTATGTTCCCACATTTCAGTGTATTTATTGTAATTATAAATCATTTGTAAAAAGAGAATCTGTAACTCAGAAAGTAGGGGAATAGTGTGGAAGAACATCTCTGCACTACATTGTACAGTTTGACAGGAATTAATAAGCGATGCAACTCTGATTTATGGGATCCATGTGGTATGAGAGTTAGCATTTGTTTTCTCCTTTGTTTCATATGTGAATTGTTATGTGTTCCATCCATCCATAAACATTTCCTTTTGAATGATTTCAAGATAGAAAGGTAGAATCCATTTTATATTCTCTACCTTGGGAAGTCATTCATACTCTGTATTTTTCTTCTGTTTGAAAAGGATCCATTTATTGTGCCCTTTTCAGCTCCTCACCATTCTTTCCATCCCATCCTCATTAAATTTTAATTGCTAATTTTCCTGCCTATCTTGCCCCATGAAATACCCTGTGTCCTGATTTAATTCCCGGTTTCAACTGTCCCTTTATATCCCACACATCCCTAAAATTCATTCATTCATTCATTTTATTAAAACCTTTTTTTTATCATTTTAACTAGCCTAATATCAGTCCATTTATTGTGTTCCATTGAATATTCTTTCATGGAGAGAGCCCTCTCCTGTCCTTGTAGGGCTAGCTACAAGGCTGAGCGTGGTTTAGTTGTTACCCTGTTTTGCCTTTTCAGCTTGGGGTCCAATTCAGGTGCTAACATCTCTGGCGACTCCGTTGGGGACTAGTTCAAGATTGTTTGTTTGTTAGTGTTATTTGTTTTATAAACTACAGACGGAGCCTGAAGTTATGCCAGGTAGCCTTCAAAATGCACATTGCTTTGCAAGTGCATAAGTAGATAAATGTTGCTTCAGTCAATCTCCGGTCTAGTTTTATAAACATAACATCTGACTTGCAAGATTTTCCCCAGTACATCAAATAATTCCAGACTTTTGAAAGATGATGTTCAGATTTTGCTAGGCTGCAAAATAAGATTTTTGTAGAATAGAAATTTGACCACACTGGCTTCAAGAAGATACACCAGGGCTAATCCAGATCCAGATCCTCCCCCTGTGTTTGAAAATCCAAATCTTATCCCAAGAATTGTCAGAAGACAAGAAGGATCATTAAGCCCCAGACCCGTTTTCAGGTCCTATACTTGGCCCAGTGAATGGTTTTTTGTAGAGGATCTTTCCTTTGACAAGAATTTCAAGATTTATTTATTTAGGAATAAGTCTGAAAATGACATTGATGATACAGTTGTAGATCCTGATTTCCTTGTAGATATTGAAGTCCAAAGAGAAAATACCTCCATTGACGATTACATTTTGAATTCTCCTCAGTCCATCACTGTAACTAATATCCCTGAGCCTTCAGAATCATCAGGAACAAAATTTCCCCCTCCTAATTCATCAGCATTCCCATCAGTCAATTCCCAATTATCATCTCCTCCATTAACACCTCCCTCAAATCCTACAAATCTTTTCGTAAATCCACCTAGATTTATGGCTGCCAGGTATGCACCCCTGGTCTTACCCCAGGTCCTCAATGATATGCCAGCTGACTATCAAAGTAAAATTCCTATTTTTTATGCCACTCAGAGCATCACAGCTCAGCAACATGTTGATAAAATGAATGAATTTTTTTATTTGCATGAGGTAGAAGCAGAGAATGTAACGACAAGGCTGTTTGTTCAAAGTTTCGGAGGCGAAGTCAGAAAGTGGTTTAGAGCCCTACCGCCAGGCACAATTCGCACTTTGTAGGAGTTTCACAGTCATTTCCTGGACTGGTGAGAGGTAAAAAAGAACCCACTTCAAATTATGTTTGAATATGAGAACATTAAAAGAAATGTGGGTGAAACCGTGCAGGATTATTGTTTGAGATTCAATGTTGTATATAATGTTATTCTAGCTAATTTGAAGCCTCCCGTGGGATTAACATTGTTAAAATTTCTCGATGGATTTGATGCTGACATGGCATATCAGCTGCGTGAAATAGATCCGTCTTCACTTGAAGACATGCAGAAGATAGCGGTAAACGTTGAAGCTAATCTGCTGGCTAAAAGAGCAAGAGCCAGAGCCGAGAAAAGAGTCACAATAAAAGAGGAGGCCTCTAATTCAAACAGTAAAATGGACACTCTGATCAGAACAGTGGAAAAAATGGTTGATAGGTTAACCATCGCAGATAGACCTGAGCCTCAAATAAGAAATCCCAATTTTAGAGGGCAGCAGCCGCAATTCAGAATTAAACAGAGAGAGCAAAGAACGCAGGACCAAATTACGCCACCACAACAGCAGATTAAAACTCCTTTGGAGCAGAACTACATGCAAGGGACAGATTCAGATGACGATGATCTTGTGATTGAGGCTAATCACTTTTTCACGGCTGATGGTGCACCCATTTTCCTTACAGAAGACAAAGAATACACAGTGGCGACTCCAGACATTCAAAAAGACCAAAATTTCATTTTGGCCAATGATACAGTACTGGAAGAGGAGTCTGATGACTATCAGAGAGGGTATATGAACGCTTTGTCAGCTCAGCAAAGGCAGTACTATTTAAGGAACAGAGAGGTTACAGTTAGCCCCATTCAAAAGAGAAAGGAACTCCAAATGAAAAACCATGCATAGAAGAAAGCTAAGGATTCGGTTGATCCTTCCTCTAGCAAAGCACCTGCAGTTGCTAACACAGCCAATGAGAAGAACCAGCAAAACACAGTAAAGGAGCCAACAGAGAAGAAAAACCCACCCATCAAAGAGGTAGAAAAACCTCCCTCCTTTAATCTAGAAAATGAAATCTCTAAATTAAAAGTGTCTATGACCCTCACAGAGTTGGTGAAGAATAGTGTGTATAAAACTCAAGTGTCCAAAGTCTTGCAAATAGATTCCGTCTCCGATATGGTCAATGTAGAAGACGACTACCCTGAACTTATTTTCGGTCCAGCCACAGAAGAATCTGAAGAAAATGAAGTCCCTCCTTTTTACTTGAGTCTTAGAGTACATGAGTTTATCCTGCATAATGCTATGTTGGACTCCAGGGCCTCACATAATTTGATGCCCAAAGTTGTCATGGAGAAGCTAGGCCTTGACATCACTCGTAAATATCATGACTTGTATTCCTTCGACTCAAGTAGGGTCCACTGTATTGGTTTAATTAAATATTTGGTAGTGTCTTTAGACCAGATTCCAGCAAAGAATGTCTTGATGGACGTAGTTGTTGTTGATGTCCTACCAAGGTTTGGAATGCTTCTATCTAGGTCTTGGGGTGAAAAACTTAAGGGAACCATGCAGCTTGACTTCTCTTATGCCACTATCCCTGTATTTGGCCAGTTGAGGAAGTTATATAGGGAAAAGAAAATGAAATATATGATTACCAGCAAAGACAAGCCTGTAAATCATCCCATCAATGTTGTCCATACAGACTTAGAGTCTTTTGTCTTGTATTCTGATGGTGGTTTAAATGATGAGAATGTTCAATTGGTACAAGTGGATGAAATACCTGAGATTTCAGAGAATTTCAGAGAGGTCCTCAGACAGGAAAAGGAAAAAGAAGCAAACACTTCTGAACCTCCTGCCTACCAGCAGCAAAGGGACAATGAACAGCCAGGAATCAACCAAGGTAAAGAAGAGAAAGAAACAAATTTCCAACATCTTCAAGAAGAAGAAGAAGGCCTGTGGAGTATGGATTTTGATGGAGCTATTGGTAAGGATGGAGCTGGCATTGGAATATGGATTAGGAGCCCTGTTTTTCAACCTGAGAAGGTTCCAAGTAATGTTAGAGTTTGTGCTTATAAGCTAGCTTTTGATTTCTCTAACAATGAAGCAGAATATGAGGCTTTGATTGTAGGCCTCAAAATTTTGAAGAAGTTGAATGCAAAAAGGATTTCTGTATATGGTGACTCCGAATTGATAATTAAACAGGTGAAGGGAGAATACCAAGCCAAACATCCAAGATTGAGGGCATACAGAAATGCAGTCTTGGACATTTTGAAAATATTCCCAGAGTATACTTTGACAGCAGTGCCCAGGATGCAGAACATTATTGCTGATTCTCTTGCCACTACTGCAAGTAACTTGAAGATTCCGATGAACTCCAGCAATAAGTTTGAAATCTATGTAAAACATAGGCCTGTTGTTCCGGACAATTTAAGGTATTGGCAAGTATTTTGGGATGATAATGAGATCAATGCATTTTTGCAGGGTGATGGAAAATTCAAAGATACTCCAATAGAGGGTGAGTATGAGGTTGATGATCAGGAGTTGGAAGCAAACCAGATGGACATATTACAGTTAAATAATAATGTAATTCCTAGAGGTCTCATACCTCTAGAGGAGCTTTTTGATCAGGATGATGTCGCAAAGAAACCAAGCTTGGTGCCCATAGAGAAAGGAGTTGAAGATGTGAATATTGGAACAAATTATCAGCCCAAGTTTGTCAAATTATCAAAGGCATTATCCCCTGAGGTAAAGGAGAAGTATGTTAAATTTCTTTCTGAATTTTTTGATGTATTTGCATGGGATTATTCAGATTTGAAAGTGTATGATAAGAACATAATTCAACATACAATTCCTATCAAGCCGGATCAGAAGCCTTTCAGATAGAAGCTGAGAAGAATCAATCCAAAGCTGCTGCCATCAATTGAAAAGGAGGTAAACAGGTTGTACAAAGCAGGAATCATAGTTCCTATTAGATTTTCTGATTGGATTTCGAATTTGGTCCCAGTGCGTAAAAAGACTGGAGAAATAAGATTGTGTATAGATTTTCGGAACTTGAATAAGGCATCCTTAAAGGATAATTACCCACTTCCGAAAATGGACCATATTCTGCAGAGAGTAGTTGGAGCATCTAGGATGTCACTACTTGATGGCTACTCAGGCTACAATCAGATCTTGGTGCATGAGAAGGACCAAGATAAAACTGCCTTCACAACACCCTGGGGAACCTTGGCAGTATGCCAAGATGCCCTTTGGACTAAAGAACGCTGGAGCCACCTTCCAGCGTGCAATGGACATTGCTTTTGCAAATGAAAAAGATGTTTTTCTTGTTGTTTATTTGGATGATTTGATAGTGTTTTCAGGTTCATATGATGAGCATTTGCACCATCTAAGAGTGGTTTTTCAGCGTTGCAGAAAGTTTGGGATTTCTCTCAATCCCAAAAAGAGCCTTTTTTCCATGGATGAGGGAAAATTTCTCGGGCATATCATCTCTAAAGATGGCATCCGCATAGATCCAGCCAGAGTGGAGGCAATTCAGCTCATAGATCTTCCACGGAACAAGAAAGAGATTCAGGCCTTTAATGGTAAGATGAATTTTTTGCACAGGGCTGACCATTTGAGAGAAATGACCAATATGTTGAAGAAAGACAGCACGGTTAAGTGGAGTGAGGAAGCTATCAAGTCATTCAATCAGGTAAAGTTTGCTTTGTCTAATGCCCCAATTCTGATCAGTCCTGACTATACTCAAGATTTTATTATATTTTCGTTTGCATTTGAGCATACTATGGCTGTTGTTTTAATGCAAAAGAGAGATGAAGTAGAAAATCCAATTGCCTTTTTCAGTAGGACTATTAGAGATGTTGCATTAAGATATAATATTATTGAACAGCAGGCATTGGATCTTGTCAAGGCATTGAAAGATTTTAGGGTCTATATTCTACATTCACACACTATATCGTATGTCCCTAACACAGCAGTCAAGGATGTGCTCATGCAAACTGATCCAGAAGGTCGAAGAGGAAAATGGATAGCAGCTATGTTGGAGTACAATCTAGAGATCAAGCCTACTAAGTTGATCAAAGTCCAAGGTTTCGTGAAATTGATGGCCCAATCAAATCTGCATGCTTTAGATATAAACCTCATTTCAGTAATGTCGGAAGAGGAAGATGAAGGTTTGCTAGTTCCTATTTCAGATATTTTTCTGTAGTCCCCTTGGTATTCAAATATTGTGTATGTTCTTCAGCATCTGTCACCTCCTCCAGGCATGTCTAAGAGTAAAGGTAGATCTTTGAAGCTTAAATCTACAAAATATTGCATTTTGAACAGTGCTATGTTTTGGAAGGATCCGGGAGGCGTTTTGCTAAATTTCCTGGTTGAAGAAGAAGCTCAGAAGGTAATGCACGATTTCCATAAAGGTGACTATGGTGGTCACCTGTTTTGGAAAACTACAACGAAAAATGTATTGAGAGCCGGGCATTATTGGCCCACATTATTTTATGATTTATATAAAACAGTGATGAGTTGTCATGAATGTCAAATTTTCCAAGGGAAGAAGAAATTGCTTCCACTTCCTTTGAAACCTGTTTCAGTGAATGCGCCCTTTCAGCAGTGGGGGCTCGATTTTATAGGAGAAATACATCCCGTGTCCTCAGCACATCATCGATGGATATTGACTAGGACATATTACTTTACGAAATGGATCGAGGCCATCCCTACTAGGAAAGCGAATGACACAGTAATTATTCAATTCCTGGAATCAAATATTTTATCCCGTTTTGGTTGCCCATGTAAAATTGTGATAGATAATGCAGCCGCATTCAGATCAAATACAATGATCGATTTCTGTGATAAATACAACATCATGCTGGGCCATTCAACAACGTATTATCCACAAGGCAATGGCCTGGCAGAGTCATCCAACAAGTCGCTGATGAAAATAATTAAGAAAATGTTGAAGGCAAACAAAAGAAATTGGCACCGGAAACTTATCAACGCACTGTGGGGAGACAGAGTTAGTAGTGAAAAATCAATAGGTATGTCACCTTTTGAGCTGGTTTATGGTACTGATGCTATCTTTCCTACTTCTCTTACAGTTCCAGTTATGAGATTATTACAAGAAGCTGGCGGCGAAGATGATGACAACCAGCGAAGGATCAACCAGATGATCCACCTTCAACAAACAAGAGAAGAAGTGTCAGAGAAAGCGAGCTAGTTGCAGGACAAGATTAAAAAGATCTATGATAGGAAGACTAAAGTAGAAAGTTTCAGGTGGATGATGTAGTGTTGAAATGGGATGCAAGAAATGAAGACAAAGGGAAGCACGGTAAATTTGACAACCTTTGGAAGGGACCATATAGAATTACAACATACAGTGGTCAGAATGCCTTCTTGCTTTTAGAAATGGATGGCCAGGATTGTCCTGGAGGAGCAGTAAATGGTAGGCTATTGAAGCACAACCATTCTTGAAGACATGGATCAAAATATATCTCATCATCATTTTATATACCATTTTATTTTTCTAAAAGCAAAGTTCAAAATGCACAGTCATTCAATTTTGGGGCTCGAGGTGAAGGCTATAAAACTTGGATGATATGTATGGTTTGGTTTTATTTCAGTTTTTAGTCTTAGTCTAGAGTTAGGGTCAGTTTGCATTTGTGTCCGTTTTCAACATTTTTGACTCCATGCCCAATGGATAAGGCTACTTGGTCTATGGTGTTCTTGGCAACTCCAAGGAGCTACCATCCTCGGTGGAGCCAATGTTAGTGTCAGTCTATTCATACTTCCATCAGTGATCAAAACTGCTCTTTTGCATCTACATATTAGGTGTCTCATACCGAATAAATTTCACCATTCTGTTAGGTCATGGATTCATTGATGATAGTAATTTTTATCAGTTGTCCCTCATGAGGTACTTGTTGATTTTCCTTTCTATGGTCTCTAGTCATTAGTCACTTTTATTCTCAAAATAATATCAGTAGGTCATAGGATGGGTCTCATTAGTTTCTAGGGTCTCACCATGGTCAAATTAATGAGTCAAATGTCAATAATATCAGCAAGGTCATGAGGAAGTCAATAAAATCAGAAGTCACGACACCTGGAAGATCAAAAAGATATTTTATTCAGCTTGACATAATTTTCACCTAAAAACTATGTTTTGAGATGAAAACGTGATATTTCACCTTTATTATTATTCATTATGTAATTCTATATCATCATGTGTAATAAGTCACAATTCAGAAACTGTTATCTCCACAAAGTGATGTCCCTGCCTTAAAAGATTTTTCCGCAGAATTTTTAGCACCAAATCATCCTCCAAAGTAGATCCATCTGAAAGAGCCCGGAACGAGCTTTCCAACGGTATACTACACTCTCAAAACTGACTTCTGAATTGAAAGTTATGCTTAAGTGAAGTAAAAGCCCTTATACCCTCATATACCCCCTATTTCCCATTTTTCCCTTTAAACTTTATATTATTAAAGTTTTATATTTCTTTAATAAAAACCCCTTTTCCCCCTTTCCGATTACAAAATCGCATTATAAATTATTTTAAAAAAATATGCGATTTAATTGCTAACCACTTCCCCTCCATGCCATATAACTTTATAATAAAAAGTTCTATATTATAAAACCCCCCATCATTCCCAACCAGTTCCCCTCCATTTCCCGTAGAACTTTATAATAAAAACCTTTATATTATAAAGTCCCGCCATTATAAACCACTTCCCATTTTCCATGACCCCTTAAAATTTATAATAAATTTTAATTTATATATTATAAACCCCGCCGCTCTTTAATCGCATCGCATGTTTTGTTTTCAAGTTCCGATCGGCCAATCGCAACATTCTCTAATGCGATCGATCGCACCCCTCCCTCTGATTACCCGATCGCATCACTCCCTCCGATTACATGATTGCAACTCCTCTTCCGATTTCCCGATCCACTCCCCCGATGGCAAACCCCCGATTGATCTCCCCACCATCGATCTTCCCCGCCGATCGAACGGCCCACAGTTAATTGGGCCATCGCAATCGGCATTCCTCGTATGTGTTACACTCCGCTCCCCTCCGATTTCCGATTGCGATTGACCCCGGGCCCACCATACAGTACTTCCGCCCATTTATAATATAAAGGGCTTTCCCCTTTGTAAACTCGAAATTTGTTATATTTCATTTTTTGCAAAAAATTTTCCCATTTCCCTTCCCAAATCGCATCAGCCCATTTTGTTATGCGATGCGCCCCTCCACGATCTTCCGATTGCGATTATGCGGGCCCCACCATTTAAAACCCTCCGCCATTCATTACAAAACCCCTTTATCCTTTGTAATTCATCCGTTTTGTTTATTACAAAGGCCTTCCTCCCCATCGCATCGCAATATTTGTAATATGTTACTCCCTTCTCCTGATTCCGATTCCGATTGTGAAGGCGCCATATTACCATGTGTTTGTTATATATTATCTCTCCGCCCGTCTATTGCGATTGCAATTTTTATATGATATCCCCCTCCTTCTCTTCCCTTTTTTCCCATTTAATATTAAATTTTCCCTTCACGAAAGCATATAATTTCATTATGTTTTATTTCAACAGTAGTTTATTAAAAGAGTCAGTTCTCTCCAAAAAGATAGTGGAAAGCAAAGCGACAGTCAAAGGGCCGAGAGCTTATTTAAAACAAATATTGTTACAGCAAGTAGCAAAATAGGAAATATGTTAATCGGATTACCTATTTTCTTTCATAGAGCTTAACAACAAAATCTCCAAGTAGTCAAACGCAATGCTGTCTCTTATTTTTAGGGGCAGATTGTTGTGTTTCTTTACTCTGATTGTATTTCAAGTTCTTCAGCTGTTAGAACAGCTCCCTTTTCTGTGGATCTATGTTCCCACATTTCAGTGTATTTATTGCAATTATAAATCATTTGTAAAAAGAGAATATGTAACTCAGAAAGTAGGGGAATAGTGTGGAAGAACATCTCTGCGCTACATTGTACAGTTTGACAGGAATTAATAAGAGATGCAGCTCTGATTTGTGGGATCCATGTGGTAGGAGAGTTAGCATTTTTTTTCTCCTTTGTTTCATATGTGAATTGTTATGTGTTCCATCCATCCATAAACATTTCCTTTTGAATGCTTTCAAGATAGAAAGGTAGAATCCATTTTATATGCTCTACCTTGGGAAATCATTCATACTCTATATTTTTCTTCTGTTTGAAAAGGATCCATTTATTTTTCCCTTTTCAGCTCCTCACTAGTCTTTCCATCCCATCTTCATTACATTTTAATTGCTAATTTTCCTGCATATCTTGCCCCTTGAAATACCCTGTGTCCTTATTTAATTCCCGGTTTCAATTGTCCCTTTATATCCCACACAACCCTGAAATTCATTCATTCATTCATTTTATTAAAACCTTTTTTTTTATCATTTTATCTAGCCTAATATCATTCCATTTATTGTGTTCCAATGAATATTCTTTCACGGAGAGAGCCCTCTCCTGTCCTTGTAGGGCTAGCTACAAGGCTGAGCATGGTTGAGTTGTTACCCTGTTTTGCCTTTTCAGCTTGGGGTCCAATTTCGAATGCTAACATCATGGTTATGTGGTAAAATTTTCCATGGAAGCTTTAGTGTACTATGCAAGAGTTGTGTTATTCTATTGATGCACTCAGAAAATATATATAATATTATTTTGATCAAAGTGGGTGAACCTCGGTGTTTCTATTTTCATGTGTAATGTGTTTATAGCAAACTGAATTTTGCCGCTCCATTTCATTTCACGCGTTTCCGCACAAAATCAAATAGGTTCTTGAAAAATGGTTGCATGATTGGTGTAAACTCCTCAGTTGAGATTTTGTTCTTATTTTTTCATTCTGGGAAAATTAAAGAGTTTGCATTTATAAATGGAGTATGTCCATAAGTATAGGTGTGAAGGTGCCAAATACAATTTGCATGTTGGGAAATGTCTCACCTAAAGAAACAATGATGACGGAAAATACCATTCCCATTCAAATCACATGTATTTTTTGGAAAAATTGATGGAGATTGGGAATGCGGATCTTTCCATTGAGTTATCTGATATTCATTCATGTTAATTGTTCAAATTCCCATATTTGTT
Organism: Pinus albicaulis; assembly: GCA_034641835.2. Lineage (NCBI taxonomy): Eukaryota > Viridiplantae > Streptophyta > Pinopsida > Pinales > Pinaceae > Pinus > Pinus albicaulis. The sequence goes on from CM076579.1 coordinate 1,327,900,194, forward strand.
TGTTGATTGGATGTTCTATGTAATTAATCATTATGGTCTCTTCTATGTGGAAAGAAATCGATATAGAAGCCCATTATTTATTATTGATGGAGTCAAATCCCCTCTCTAAATTCAGAAATATGTTGGTTCATATGTATTTAACAAGGTAGCCAAATCATGATTTCCCTAGGGATTTACTTTTGCTCATGGATGCCAATCGCTTTCCGGGACCTTCGACGCATGTACTCTCTTTTTAAAAGGGTGAGTGCACTTGAGACTGCTTCGGTCGGCTCTCGATGCATACATTAAAGCTACTAGGCAAGGCATTGTATTGGATGAAATGAAAGACAAGGACATGGTGTCATCACTTCTAGACTTGAAAGCACGACTTGATACAATATGGGAAGAAAGTTTTTTTGAAGAATGAGGCCTTTTCTAATACTATCAAGGATGCCTTTGAGCATACGATAAATATAAGGCAATGTTAGTTACTATATGTTTATGCTCATTTTTTTTCTGTTTTATACAGATTGTTCATTGAATTTGTGCTCTTGATTATCAAATTAAGTGAGATAGAAAGTTTTGAAAGGATTAATGATAAAACAGCTAAAGGTAAGTAATGAAAGAATGTTTTTAGGCAGACAATTGCATTCATAATATTAGATATATTGTTTTTTCATTTATCTCGAATTATGGCCTTTGTCTCATGAAATCGACCAACAGAACTTATTGCCAAATTTCTTGAGGAGAAACTTTGATCTGGTAAAAAAGGTACTTCAGAGGAGGAGTTGGAGAATACACTGGATAGAGTTCTCGTTTTGTTCAGGTTTATTCAAGTAAGGGACCAAATAATATTCATTTATAAAAGTATTATATACTAATCAACCCCAACAAATGAGATGTACTAATAGTTTAACATTGCCTCATGTATGCACTATGGTAGAATTTAAAAGTGGTATGAGACCCAAATGTACATCTTCAACCATTAGAATTGGAGCTTAACAAATCTCGTGCATCAATTCGAGTAGTATATGCACAAGACGGCACCAATAACAAGGTTTCCCCTAAAAGCTTCAATTATCTATGCAAAACAAAGAGTTGTTGGAAGTTTCATTTTAGCTATGTTGTGTATGTGATGGATAGATAAAATTGTTATGAGTCAGCTATTGAACTACACTTGGATTGCTCCATAAATATAAGGGTTTCGTGTAACCATATGAAAGCCCTTCTATTGTTTTCCTTCCACTAAGTTTCCCAAAAAAAATAGCAAGTGAAACAACTTGGGTTACATCACATCTCATGCTATTTTCCAAATGAGAGAGGATGATTTAAGAATTGGGAAGTCTCCGATTGCATAGATGTTTTCCTGAACTGAATATCTTTGTGATATTAGTGGATGGTCTATTGATGAGGTGCAATAAGAGGAACAAAGCGAATGACCAAAGAAACCTTATTTTTCTATGAAATTCACAAACTTTTGAGCAACAGAGTTATGGATTTTCTTTCATTTAACTTGGCTTTGAATGTTACCCGTTTTGGTTGCCAATCTATTATTTGAAACTTAATTGTTTCATACAGAGGTTATTCTTATACCATCGCAAGAGTGGATAGGAATATTTCCTTGTGAAACTAGAGGTCCCACATACATATTTAAAGTCTTTCCAAATACTAGGCCATATTTGTGTGCATCATTTACATGTAACCCACAACCATATTACAAAATGCAAACCCATTAATTATCATTTCTAGAAAATATTGACTATCTCCTCCACAAAGGTGTCACATAACACACATAAAACATGAAATGGTGTTATGGCCATGATTCAACTTCCAAGTGATTCCTCCCTTCTTGGTTCAATGTTGGGGTGTGATTATTACTCTTCCTAAAATAATTTATAAATTTAAAACCCACAACAATTAAGATATGTCAATGAATAGATAACAACAATGCATCTATAGTGAATGGAATTTTGACATATATTACCAAGTATCCCCTATTTCATCTCAAATTTAACAAACACATCTTACCACAACTCCTTGATGTTATATCACCTCATACCTCATAGCATAAAAGGTATAGTGACAAGCCATACAAGCCCATCGATGTAGATGGACTTGTTGTATTTATAGTTTTTGTGTGCTTCAACTCATTGTCACTTAAATTTTCTCGAAAGAAATCGAAGCAATCAAAAATTGATTTTGATGACAAACATGAACCTTTCTTTGAGATAACAAAGATTCCATATTCATAGACATCACCAAGCATTGGTAAATTTTCTTTTTTTTCAAAAAAAATTTAACTCGTCAGTCGATATATCACAGATGCTTCTGATCGTCGGTCTTGCAACACCTTATATGCACTCGGTCTTGCGACGTTCCATTAAAATAAATAAAAATTAATTGTTCGTCGTAGTTGCGACACTTCTTTCTAGCTATCGGTCTTGCGACGCTTTTGCAAAGCATCGATATTGTGACACTACGGAAAAAGTCTTGGTCTTGCGACAATTTTGCAAAGCATCGGTATTACGACACCTTAATAAGCGTTGGAAGGGCGACATTCAAAACGTCGGACCACATATCGTCGGAATTGCAATAGTTTACAAACATCGGAAGAGAGACGATACAAACGTCGAGAAGAGGCGACGTTGCGAAACGTCGGACCCCATATTGTCGGAATTGTGACGATCACACACGTCGGAAGAGCGATGGTTTGGAAAACGTCGAAAGAGCGATGGTTGCTTTTGAAAAAGTCAGAAAAAAGTGCTGGTATTGCGAAACTTTGAAAAGCCGTCGGAATTGCGACATAATGGCTAACCAAGTTTTGTCCCGGCTCGAACTATCGCTCTTGCGACGACTAGTGTTGGAATAGCGATAGCATCACAGTGGGCCAACTTTTCTAGGGACCAAGGTAGTGTGAGTGATTCCACGACTCCTCTACACACTGCATAGGGTATAATTCAAACTTGATGAGTGTTCCCAAGTCCTCCCACCTAGTGTTTGGCATACCAACTTACAACCTATGTGTTTCCATATCACTTTATGACTAGTTCATAGCGCAAACCTCTAGCTTTAGTCTAGGAAATGATATATTTTTTTCTTTGTCTATATGATAAATGCTATTGTAATTTATGAAACAAATGGTGGTGCATTGATCTCACCTTTGTATGATTTTATGTTCAATTTCACTTCGAAATTGAATAGGGACTATGAACATTTAATGGCGACAAAATTTGGCTTCGCATCTTTCTTACGTCGTTTCCTTAACTCTCTTTCTTTGGGTATTCACGGCCTCCCCATACTTTCTCCTATAATATGAAAATTTGAGATTACAGCCCTCATCATCTTTGAATAGTTGAATATTTATTGCTAAAAAATACCATGAGGAGGTTCATATTGCAACTACGGGTAGTTGAACTCTCACATCAAACCTCGCAATTTTTGCTTCTACATGATCATGTGGGATTTATTCTAAATAGGCGATGTCTAAGACAACCAGGGTTATATGAAATTTATTCTCAACAGATTCCTAAATTCCCTACAATTTCTAACGTCGCAGACATATATTCCTAGATTCCCAAATAGTGCTACGAACTCCTAGCTTTGTAAATACACTGAAGCAGGAGGCGTTAACGGGTTTCGTGCTTGTTATCATCCGCATCCGCTATGATCGTGTTTCGTTTGCACATCCGCTTTGTGTGTTTTGGGCCTCGTGTCTCCAAGGCCTCACGTCTTTGGTCTTGGCAGCAGTCTTGCTCTTCGTACCGACTCTGGATTTCCGAATATATCCAGGTTGGCACCACTTGCTTTCAATTGTTATCTTTGTTGTAAATTATATAAGCATGATAAGTAGATGTCTTTGATATGCGCATTTTGTGTGGATATATTCCAGTCCACAAGTGATCATGTTTCATCTCGTGTCCGCTATACATAAGTCTCACTAATGGACTACCTTAAACTATTTTCATGGCCTTCCTCACTTCATTTTTCTCTCGTTTCAAAATGACATGATTGACTTCAAATAAAAACAACCTTCGAGAAATGGTTACGACGTGTCTAGCCCTTCGAGAATACCAAGTAAAACCAAAAAACACTCCACATCTTGAAAACCATGCCATTTAGAAAATCCATTCTTTTGCAATATTGCGGAGAAAGAATATACCTAGCATTTCGGGTAGGGAAGATAAAGATGTCATAACGAAAACTTTGATATAAAGCACGATCTTCAATTCCATTGTTTTGTAGGTAAAGTACTATCTTCACATTAAAAGCGTGCATAAAAGGTTTCCTAAAACTAAAGGCTTTCTCCCATTAATTAAAGGAAAAATTTAAGACCTAAAAAAGTAAACCTTAAAGTGGTTGAACTTTAGCAGGATTTTAGTCTGTCATGCTTAGTGTTAACCTTCTACAAGGTTCTGATAGGTAGAGTCTATAAACGGACGTGCGGTGTTAACTTCGCAAGTTTAACTATAGGAAGAAGGCTCGTAAAGGGCCGTAGCCTTTGCGGATCTCATCTTTGTGAAAGGTGACATATCTAGCAAATGCTACGATCGATCTCGCAGGACAGATCTAGATAACAAGTTATTCATTTTAATATCCATAAAACCAAAACCACTTTAAGGAAAATTGTGTACGTGTCATTTCTCATAAACTCTTAAGGGAAAAATTTTAAAAAGCACGTGTCATTGGCTTTCTCCCATTAACTTTAAAGCATGTGTCATTTTCTCAAGGCTTTCTCCCATTAATTCAAGGCAAACTTTGAGGGCACTAAAAGCGAAAGTAGTTGAACTTCCATGAGGATGAGGATCGTCCAAACTCAAATGGAGGTAAAATGTAAAATGTTAAAAGTGAGTGTTTTATGATGTAATGGATCGTAATAATCTAGACGACATGGCTCGTATTGAACTTCGTAGAGATACGATCCCCCAAACTCAAGGCGAGTAAAATGTAAAATGTTAAAAGTGGAGTGCTACATGATGTAATGGATCTTAATAATCTAGATTGACTTGGCCGTATGTTTGTTAATATACCTAAAGTACACCTTCCATGTTGCTTTATTCTTTGTAAAATGTTAAAAAGTGGAGTGTTTTAGATATAAATGATCTGAGATTGTGTTAAATATGATGTAATGGATCTCAATAATCTAGATTGACATGGTTATGTGTTTTATTAGTGATACCTAAATTTCACCCTCCATGTTTCTTTATTCTTTTAAAATGTTACAAAGTGGAGTGTGATTAATGTACCTAAATTAACACCTTCCATGTTGCTTTATTCTTTTTAAAATTTTGAGTGGAGTGTTTTATGATGTAATGGATATAAATAATCTATATTGACATGGCTACAGGTGATATGATGATAGTGTAGGTTGATGTTGAATTTGTAAAATTCTTGTACATATCAATTATTATAAATTATTTTACGATTTGATAAGTGCTAAATCATACTTCTTACAATGGAACATAACTAATTTGTCATGCTTGTGAACTTTGATATATAAGCACGTCTTCAATCTCCATTTGTTTTGTTAGATGAAAAATAATATCTTCAAATTAAAACATTTTGTAAAGGTTACTCTTAAAAACTAAAAGGCTTTCTCCCATTAATTAAAGGAAAACTTTTTAAAGCCTAAAAAATGAACCTAAAGTGGCTGATCCTCCATGGGATTTTAGTTTGTTTGTTGAGTGTTAACTTCTGCAAGGTTCTGTCGCAACGGTCCGTGAAAGGGCCGGTAGTGTTAACTTCTATAAGTTCTAAAGGAAGAGTACGCAGAAGGGCCATGTAGGCTGCGGGATCTCATCTTTTCTCAAAAGGTGAAATATCTAGTAAATGCTACGGGTCACCTCTTGGAACAAATCTGCGTAGAAGTTCTTCATTTTAGTGTCCATAAACCACAACCACTTTAAGGCATAGCTCGTGCCACATGTTTTCGTTCTCCCATACATGTGTCGTTTCTCCCATAGATTCTTAGGCTTAGTTTTTTTAAAGCATGTGCTGTCATGTGGATTTGTCCGTAACTTTAAAGCGTGTTTTTAGGTAAGTGCATAAAATAATTTTTGCAAAACCATGTAAATGTCATTTCTCCCAAAAACTAAAGAGCTTTCCTCATTAATTCAAGGCAGAGTCAATGCCTGAAAAAGTGCCAGGCCTAAAGTGGCCGAACTCTCTCTAGGATTTTGAACTTCCATAGTATTTAAGTCTGCTCCTCGTTGAGTGTTAACTTCTGCAAGTTCTCAAGGTGAGAGTCCGTGGCGTGCCAAAAGTAGCCTATGGATCTCATATTTTCTCGAAAGGTGACATATCCGAGCGTGTCCCTACGCTACCAATCTTTGGAACATAAATAGAAGTTCTTCATTTTCGTAATGTCGTAAACAACGTCACCACTCTAAGGAAAAACCTTTGTACATGTGTCATTTCTCCCTTTTGCCATAGCGTTTAGGCAAAATTTGAGGCATGATGTCATTTCTGTCATTTCTCCCACAAACTCATAAAGGTGGTGACTTTTTGACATAACTTCATCAACCACCACAACTAGTTGTTTTAGTAAGTGCATAAAATAATTTTGCAAACATGTAAATGTTATTTCTCCCACAAACTAACTTTGACTTTCTACTACATTAATTCAAAGGCAAAATTTAGAGGCCTAAAAACTAAACCTAAAGTGGTTGAAATCTCATAGGATAGTAACTTCCCCCCAAACTCAAGTCTTTCCCCCATTAATTCAAGGCATAACATTTCATGGCCTAAAAAGCTCGAGACCTAAAGTGGCTGAACCTACAGGACTCGGTTTGCTGGATTTGAGTCTTAACTTCTCACAAGTTCTAAATAAGTTTGTAAAGGAGCTAGCAGACCCTCTGGATCTCATGATTTCTTCAGGCATGTAAAGCGCTCGTAGCCTGGATCTCATCCTTTCTTAAGGCATGTCATCTCTATATGTGATTACAATGATAAAGTAAAGGCAAAATTTCACGCATAAACCATGCATGAAAGCATGTATGTGTGTCATAAATCTCCCTTAAACTCTAGGAAAATGCACCTTTAACTTACATCTCATTTCTAGATGTGAATTCCACTACATAAACTTTAATTCAAAATTTAAGATAAACCATGCACATGTCATTTATCCCATGCACATGTGTCATTTCTCCCATGCATTTGCAATAAAATGTAGATTTAATATGTTTTGTTGAATTTGTTTTTATCATGAATAAAAAACCACATAAATATGGTTGAAAAAATGGACATTATGCATAGATGCTCTTGCTATCCCAATCTAGGGAAATAGCAGGTGATTACATATGTGCTTTCCAATATTGTGTGACTAGCAAAGTCATTCAGGGAAAATGAGCATACACTGGAAGAAATAACAAAGAAGCGAGGCATATTATGGCGCATTGATAGAAGGCTGGGGAACAACTATGGAGTATGGATAAAATGGAAATTGCAGTTTGCCAATCAATTACGCAACTTGTGCTAGCAAATAGATGAAAGACATGTACCCATTTAAGAAGGAGAGGCTAAAATAACTACATGGAATAGAAAACAACAATGTTAGATAATTTCAAATTTTTAGGTATAAGACATTGTACAAATGTGAATAAGATGTTTGTTAATCTGTGCGTGGGGCAATGCTACAGCTGCAGTTCGTCTATCAAAGATGAATTAGAATTATACAATGAGCAATGCCACGGCTGAGATTCATCTCTCAAAAGATGAATTATTTTTGAGACGCTCTTCTTTCGAAAATTCGAGATTCGTCTCTCAAAGGTGAATTAGTTTTGAAAGACGCTCTTCTTCAAAATTTCAAAGATTTATCTCTCAGAAGATGAATTAGTGTTGAGACACTCTCGCTCAAAATTTATTGAACGACTTTGTAACATATCTTGGATATGTGTGTGTTTTGTACTGTATAAATGAATCTTTTTTAATGACCATGTCTTTTTTTCAATTGTATATCAAGTGTTCTCCCACCACACCATGTAAAGCGCAACTTGTGAATTTCACATTTTTATAAAATTAAATTGTGAGGAATTCAACAAATTTTTGTTTAAATGCAAGTTTCGTGCTTCTCAATGGCCATATGTGTCAATTTTATACCAAGTTTTTCCCACCATGTAATGCACAATTTGGTGAACTTAACATTTTTATATTTGGAAATTGAGGTTTCACACATCAGATTAGTGCTTTGACATTTTTGTTTTACATAATTTGGGTACACTAAATTAAATTAATTTTCTCGAAATTTATTTTGAATTTATTTTAAATAGTAATTTAAAAAAATAATTGTAAATGTCCATTGTAGATATATATATTATGGAGGATGAACAACGAAGATCAATCGGGTCTATATCTCTCTAAGAGAGAGGATCGAGGGATCGAGGGATGTTCATGGTGATTTAAATGTAATGTAAAGTGCTGCACACATATATATACATGTGTGTGCACATGTAGAATTGATTTCTATCAATTTTGTGAGTTAAATTAAGATTGTTAATAAGTCTCTTTTTTATTTTTTAGCGACTAAGAGGAGAAGAGGTGCCCTACTCCCATCAATGAAGCATGCCATGGTTCACACAATCGTGGTATGGTTCACACGATTTAATCAATGAATATGTACATGTATTTATATGTATGTATGTATTTTTGAATTGATTATAAAGTCTACCGTTTGTTTATGAAGCTTCTCTCTTGTCTCGTGAGGTTGGTGGTGGGTCGCGATTCCTCAGAGGGCCATCGATAATTGACTGGTGGATTGCGTGAAGGTGGTGATATGTATTCCCAAAGGCGATCAAAATATGGTCGTGTTGGTTCTCAATGAATCGGTGGTCTTGCCAAGCTCTCGCAGGGTCGTTCGTTCTTGTACTGGGCCTCGTGGGCAAGATGCTAATGACAACACACTTCGAGGTGGCCATCAATTTGAATATTATTTTCATTAAAGTTGCTTTCAAATCTTTTGTGTAAAGTGTACTAAAATTTTATGTATTGAGCGTCTGAGGCTGAAAAATACTCTGCCTCCAAATGTTGTCCACAAAAATACGTAGGGAAGAGCATGTCATTCACGAAGAAGGTTTTTCCACCAGCATGCTTATCCCAGTTCGACACTTTACATTTCTGTGGGAAAAAAACATGCGTAGTTCTGCACTTAGAGAGAGCGTCAACATCTTTCATGCAAAATTTAAGAGATCTTGTGGCTTTGACTCTACCTGCTAAGAGTCGACAAATGACTTGGAAATAGTTACACACTCTCTCTTTAGGAGGAACTAGTAGATGTGTACCAAAAGCTTGGGGCCGCCCACCAAACGATACTTTTGTAAAGAAGTGATGAGAAAATAAAGGAAACAATGTTGGGTCGCGATAAAATGGAGGTTTTTAAACAAAGAGTTACAACATAAATGGCCAAAGTCTATGTTTAATTTCAAATAAGGGCCAAAAACAAAAGATGTCAAGGTGCAATGTTCAAGCACCCTCACTTGTAGCTCACTATTTGTATGATAGAAACCTTGAGAGCCTATGGAAGACTCCGTGAGGACGACGAAGAGTTCTGCTTTATTTTCGAGTATTCTTTATGCGTAACTATTTTTGCAAATGAGAACCTAATTACAATGACCTTCCTCCGAATTTTTTTGTCTTGGGAAAGGTCGATTGTGTGACCGTAGCGGCGCTAGGCATGATGTTGAGGTTGCTCTCGCGAGCCACGATTGGGATTAGTCGCATCTTTTCATGTCGACAAAATTCGCGGTCATGGATGGAAGCCACTTCTCAAATTAGTCCCGAAGCAAGTGGAGCGCGTCATTGACTATGTTCACAAAGTGGATTGGGTGGAGAATTTGATGTTTGTTTGAATTGACGAAAGAGCACATGAAAATGCACGCACTAATTTTGTGTATTGTACTGAATGAAGAAAATTGACAACAAGAGTGTCGAAGATCTCAAAACATGTGCAAAGTATTGTCGCAATGGTGGCTAGGACCCTAATTGTTCATGAAGAAGAGGGCATGGGAACAATGTGTTGTTAATGATTAGGGTTTCAATTGTTCTAACACATGTCACAAATTTGTAATAAATACATATATACATACAATTGTTTGTATGCATTAATCTAACAACGGTCGTTGTATGTTGACACCGTGCAGACTTTGTCATGCTTGATGAATGAAGAAAATGTGAATATCATGGTTGGAGCCTGGGTTCAAAGCGCTGAGATGGGTCTCACCATCAATCATGGAATCAAGATGGTTCTCACCATGGAGATCTGTTGTGCGTATGTTAGTGTAAGTGAACATGATGTTGTACAATTAATTTTTATCTATTATAATATATATCGAAAACATGATGAGATATTTTTAAAAAATAAATAATTGTGCACATACGTACATGTACATGTACATATATATAATAAAATGTTTTAACAGACCCGATTTCATCCGATGTTTTTGGGATGGATGGCACCTTCTTCTTCCTTGGGAGATGTGCTATCTCTCTCTGAGGAGATGTACGCACTCACAATCACAAGTATGGACAATTTTTCACTTTGTAAAACTTGTGTTTTTAGGTGCATGTCCAATTCTCAAAAAGTTCCATTAAAGTGAGATATATGTATATTCTGAGGTTATTTTAAATGGAATTTTAGGTTTTTGGAGATTTTCTTTCTAAGCCACCCTTAGGAGAATGCGCCAAATCCACGAGACAAGTATTCAATATTTCTCTTTATATATATATATATATATATATATATATATATATATATATGTTTTTGAAGTTATAAGTTATAAATTGAAGTTTAAAATTTTTATTATAAATTGGAGATCTAGAGGTGCTGAGTTATTTTAAATTTTTTTGAATTTTTGAGTTTCGGAGATTTTCTTTGGAGCCTGTCCTTCAGAGATGTGCCAAATCCACCAAATGTAAGTATTCAATTTTTCACTTAAATATATGTTTTAAAAGTTATTTTATAGATTGAAGTTTAAAGTCTTATTATAAATTGAGATTCCGGAACTTGAACTATTTTATACTTTTAAATTTTTTGAATTTTAGGTTCCTATATTGGATTTCTTTCTCTCACTGGACTCTAGTGATGGAGATAAGAACATCCACTCCATCTCAACCATTTGAACAAGTTGTCTAACTATTATTGAAAATAAGTTTATATGCGCATTTTCATTTGAGAGTTCAATATATATATATTGTATGGTTTACTGTTGAATATGTTCCTATGAAGCTTTGAAGTGGACGAGCAACAAATGGAGAGGAAGCTCATGCGGTATTGCATGATACATGAAGTTCTATATATTCTCACTCAATTTTAAAACATTTAAAGTTTTAATGCTTTGTACACATTGATGTACAAGTTCAATGTACTTCGGAGATGGCTACGAGATGTAAGCGCGACTTTGCTTTGAGAGAGAGACTAAATCTATCCGTATTTGATGGATGATGCACATGCACACGTGAAAACATTTATATTTTCAATAGAATTAGTATTAAATTCACTTTTTTATATAGTCTTATCTAGATGCAGTCACATATAACTTGATGCTTGATACTTGTGAGATCTACAAATTTTGGACATACTTTTATGTGAACTACATTTGGTACATGTGAATGTGATATACATGTTTTTAAAACTTAAGTTTTGTATGTTTGAGCTCCATTTGGCATGTGAATTAATGTTGCTGTGTTGTTATATAATTTGTTGTTTTTAAAACTCAAGTTTTGGATGGTTGAACTACATTTAGCATGTGATGTGAAGTAATGTTGTGTTATAGTTGTTTTGTTTTTAAAAGTGTTATGGTTGAAATACGTTTTGGCATGTGAAGTAATGTTGCTTGATGTCTTGATACTTGTGATCTGTTACGGTTTTGTTTTTAAAACTCAAGTTTTGGATGGTTGAACTACATTTGGCATGTGAAGTAATGTTTGTGTTATAATTTGTTTTGTTTTTTAAAACTTAAGTTTTGGAGCGGTTGAACTACATTTGGCATATGACGTAATGTTTTGATCTATATTAATGTAAAACTTAAGTTTTGGATGGTTGAAATACATTTGGCATGTGATATAATGTTTCGTTTTTATTGGATAATTGAACTACAATTGGCATGTGAGGTAATGTTGTGATATAACTTTTTTGTTTTTAAAACTCAAGCTTTGGATGGTTGAACTACATTTGGCATGTTAAGTAATGTTGTGTTATAATTTTTTTTGTTTTTAAAACTTAAGTTTTGGATGGTTGAACTGCATTTGGCATGTGAAGTAATATTGTGATCTATATTAATGTTTTGTTCTTAAAAATTACGCTTTGGATGGTTGAACTACATTTGCATGTGATATAATGTTTTGTTTTTAATGGATAGTTGAAATACGATTGGAATGTGAAAGTAATGTTGTCATATACGTGTTTTGTTTTTAAAACTCATGTTTCTGAGATGGTTGAACTACATTTGGCATGTGAAAGTAATGTTGCGTTATTAATTTGTTTTGTTTTTAAAACTTAAGTTTTGGATGGTTGAACTACATTTGTGGCATGTGAAGTAATACTGGGATCTATGATGTTTGTCAAACCTAAAACTTAAGTTTTGGATGGTTGATCTACATTTGGCATGCGATATCCTGTTTTGTTTTATTGGATAGTCGAGACTAAGGTTCGGCATGGCACTGTGAAGCGAGGTTGTGATATAATGTGCTTTTTTTAAACTCAAGTTTTTGGATGGTTGAAAACTGCATTTGGCATGTGATTGCGAGTATTATGTTTTGTTTTTAAATTGAGAGTTGTCATTTTCCACAATTCACATGAATATATGTACATGTAGAAATGATTTTACACATGTTTGAATATATATCTTCAAAAATGGTTGAAGTATAATGCACACACACGCGCACACACACACACACACACACACACACGTATAATCATGATAGCTTTCCAGGTTCTTACCTGAGATGCTGCTCAAAACAATCTTAAAAATAAAAGATGCATTTCTAGTAATGCATATATATCCAAGACGTGCAACATTTTTCATCAATGCATGTATAGAAAAGCTACTTTTTAGTTAGTAGTTCTAGAACGCATATATCCAATAAGTGCAACATTTTTCATCAATGCTACTTTTGACAAATCTACTTTCAATTAATTGCATTGTAGAACATATATATCCGCACTTCAGCATTTTTCATCAATACAAAGTAGAATTGTAGCTTTCTTTAAGTGCAATTTTCATTTTTAGGTGCTTATGTATTCAGAGTCGTGAAACATTTTTCATCAATGCACATAGCTAAAACTAATTGGAGTGCTTAATTGCATTTCTAGAACGTATATATATCCAATCACGTGCAACATTTCCATGTCATCAATGCACGCAGAAAATCTACTTTTAGTTAATTGTCTAGAACATTTACCATATCCAAAGGTGTGACAACACTTTTTCAGCTCAAATGCACATAAGGAAACTACTTTCAGGCAGTGCATTCTAGAACATGTACGTCCAGACTTTGCAGCATTTTGTCATTCTTGCACATATACGCCACTCAGTTAATTGTATTCTAGAACACACACACACACACACACACACATATCCAATACTTAGAACTTATATATCTGGTACTTTGCTTCATTTTTCATCAGTGCACCGAGAAAAGCTATCAGTTTTGGATTTGCATTCTAGAACGTGTATATGTCCAATACATGCAACATTTTTCATCGTGCATGTATAGAAAATCTACTTTCGCTGATACTAGTGTGCATGTACGAAAACAGTAGCACACGTCAAACCACTTGCACAGACTAACACAACAAAGGAAGCTCAATTTTGGTTGAGTTACTGAAGTTCTAAAACACGAATCCGAGAGAAACAAATTGTCGGTAGCGCTCAATAAAAAAAATTCCAAATGCGAATGCCATCTTCGATGATCCGTTCATGATCATAGTTTTGACATTTTCCATTTCTTAATTTTAATTTTTTTATTTGATTGAAAACTCTATCAAAGTTGTGTGTGTTGCACACACCAGGTGACTATATTGAAACAGTTTATGACATCAAAGGTTCACCAGTCTTCAGAGTGAAAAAAATCACTTTGATTAGTTTGTCACACGAAAAATAGCCTTTTCTGGTGTATTAGGTCCTCCATTATATGGTAAACCCGTGCAGTCATTATGGTTTTCTAACTAATTTCACATCTTTAATTCATTTGCAATGCATAGTGATACTACGTCATTGTTTTCAAAGGTGGTGGTACGCAAAACATCTCCCGCATAATAAAGCAAACTTAAAAACTTGTGTATTTAAAATTCTGAGATCGTACCAACATGAATAATTAACTTTAAAAGTAATTTTAGTATCTATTTCTAGGTCTCTATCGTTTAAAATGGATTCAGATGTTATGCTTTCTCAACAAGATTCTAAACGCGACCACCATCCGGATGATGTTGTGGTACTCCTCTCAATTGCGATATCTCCAAACATGGCAACGGACACATTTTCACCTTTTTGTGTTTGGCTATGTATGTTTCCAGTATTTTACATACCTTTTGCTTTTCACAAATATCCTTTGGATTCGTGTACTGTCTATGCATTGCATGTCAAAAACAAGAATATTTTCTTTTATCCAATGCACACACAGGTGTGGACAGCATTTGTTTTAATTGAATGCAATTTTCGAGTCCCTTTTATTGTTTCAACGTCATTTCCAATTGATCTATCCACATCTTTGATCGTTGTACCAACCTCGTATATGGAAAATTCAAAGAAGAATGTAAATATGATATCAAAATACCATCCAAAGATAAGCATTGGGATAATTGTATGCCGCTGACAAAATTGGATTATCCTTTAAAAATAGATTGAATGGTACCTTAACGCTTCATACGATCGGTTAGTCTCATGGCTACAGAGCAGCGAAATGCACGATTGAGCAACTTCTTTAGCATCCACAAAGTGGGTTTTGGCAGAGGGTTCATTTGGTATCTTCAAAGTGCTCATTTATGCATAGCGCACCATCACGTTCTCCTTTTCATGGCCAGATTCTCAAAGAAATTCCAAAATTTTTTAATGCGAGTTTCATTATGAAGACAAAACAACCAAAAGAGTGATTGCAAAGATTTGAATTGACCCCAGGCCTCCATTTGGCGTATCCAATGTTCATTGAATTTTGTCCACGAGCTTTTCGCAAGGAGTCGCCAAATCTTTCCAAAAGCAGCTGTTGGTACAAAATATGCTTCTTCAGCAGCGTACGATTGTCTACCGATGTAAAAGTGATATTCTTTAATAACATGTCGATTTTCAACACGGTGCTTTCATGTTATCGATGTTTTATTCACATGTCTATATGGAGCCTGGGCGAGCATGGATACTTTGTGCGAATGATAGCATTCAACTATCCGAAATTTATTTTTTTGTGGAACAAATGCTGTAGCAATTTAACGCAAAATCGATCACCGAAAAAATGGTCCTTGGTGGACTTCCACAGAGTTTTTTAATTGCAAGTCTTGCCGTCAGGCCTCGAAATGCTTGGCGTATTTATAAATTTCTGCTCAAACTTTCTCATCTCATCACAAAAATTTCTTCTTCTTGTAATTCATTTCTTTTAGCACTATCGAGACCTTGAGTGATGTATGGATATGTTCATGTCTCTTCCATTTCACTTTCGTGTTGGAAAATGTGATTGATCGTTATATCCAGCACAATATTTGTTTTGAAAATTTAGTCCAAATTTCCACAACCATCACATGTACCACCAAGACATTTATTTTTGTAAAATAATTCATTGCTATCTCCTTTTCATAGAATCCGAGATATGTGATCATCATGTATTGTTGAAGGAGGTGGTGAATCTTTCCAAAATGTTCTATCGAAAATTAAGGAATGTGTCATAATATGTCTGAAATTCCACATGATAACGAGCAAGTAACAAGTGTGGCGTACTGCGTGATAGGTTTTGCATACCATGGTTTTGTTGAACAAAAGCAGTGATGGAGACAGAATTTCACGATTCTCTTATGTTGAACTTGTTGAACAACTCTATCCATGGTCTCCAAGAAATTTTTTGATGTTCTTTGTCTTTCAGATTTCATGCTATTCTTCTTCGCATCATATCCTTGCATTTGGCAAAGGCTCGTGAATTTTTTCTTCCAATATTCACATATATATATTTTTGAAATTTTTCTCGAAGTCAATCTTTGTATGGTTTGCCTACTCAGCAAATCAACTTGAGAGTTCATCAGGCACATCTGTTTTCAACCTAAAATTTCAGTGTTTGTTGCAAAGGTTTTTCCGTGAGGTTTCCCACATGATCGTGCCATAGATTTTCACCATGGACTCTCTCTGGTGCTTGATGAAACCACCGCCATATGTGGATTTCACTTTCGATACGACCGAAACATTTTTCTTCCGTCTAGATCTTCTAATTGAATTTATAGCACTATTTATATTTTGTATCACATTTTCCTTCATTTTTTTATCTTTTATTGATTTTTCAGAATACCCAATAAATTCATAACTTCTTTTTAGTCCTTAATGATAGGAGACCTTTCAACATTTGGGCTTGAACTGTCATGGCATCCTATTATTAAGTACGTATCAAAAATGTGTTTAACGACGATATCGTATAACGTGGTCAGGACCTTATTTCCACATGTGTGGCAGGTGTCAACATTTTCTTAACATCGTCATCATTGAAATTGATTTCCTCACTGCACATCTTCAAATGAATGGTACGCCAATAAGTTTACATATTCAAATAGATAACTAAATTAATAAATATGTATAATTTCAATAATACGTGCACGTGTTCAACACACACACACACATACGTATGATATATATATATATATATATATATATATATATATATATATGTATACCTTCGTGATTCGATTTCTTCACTTGAGTTCTTTCAACATTTTCACCATCTTCAATTATTGGTTCAATATCCCTTTCACTTTCTCTTTCAAAATTCTTTGTATCTCATCATCAATGTTTGAGGAATGTCTTCTTTGTTTACATTGCAAAAGTATATTTTCAGAATTAGTCTCACGAAATAAAAATTAAGCTTGAACACATTTTTACACCAGGAAAATTTTTAAATATCAAATTCATAATATTTACATTTACATAATCGTATTGAACTTCTAGTTGAGGTTGATTTTCCCACTTTCAATATTTGAGAGTGCTTCTCTCTTTCTTTTGCTGAGATTCTCTCCTGCTCTCTACGCTCCTTGAGGTTTCTTGTTCAATCATATTTTATCGTGCAATTTCTTCGATTTCCCATTGTAATAGAGTGTTGAATTTCAAAAAAATTTCCTTCAAAAATTTAGACAAAAGAAACTCAATGAAAAAAACATCACAAAACATTTAATTAAAACACTCATTTTAAAAAATTTTGCATATATATACTTCAATCCAAAACACTTACTTTAAAAACATGAGAAAAAAATGTCTTATAAAAATGAAACAAAGTTCAAAATATTTCCTTCCAAAGTCCCGCCATTCATTTAAAAAGTTAGACAAAAACTAATTTTTAAAAAATCATTATAAAAGATTTAATAATGCAAAAACACGTACTCTTAAAAAAATGCTCACTTCAAAAAAAGAACCTCAAAAAAATGTCCATTGATTAAATTAATTCCAACTTCCTAAAAAATGCCACTTTAAAAAATACTTTCAAAAAGTTCTCCTCGAAAAAATATATCATTTTATAAAAATACCTCAAAAAAAGTGCTTTTGAATATACAAGCCTAAAGGAGAGTCCTTTGGAAAGGTAATTCAAAAAAATGTCTTTTGGAAATTAAGCCAAAAACCTTTCAAAACAAAATACATCCAAAAAATGTCCTGCGAAAAATTAAGCCCAAAACCTCTTAAAAATACAATAGAAAATTAAAGCCCAAAACTTCTAAAAATAAAATACCTTAAAACCAAAAAATATCTTTTGTAAATTAAAGCCCAAAAACGCTCTAAAAACAAAATACATCCAAAAAAATGTCCTTTGAAAATTAAGCCTAAAACTTCTAAAAACAAAATACTTAAAAAAAGATCGAGGAAAGGAAATTAAGCCCAAAACTTCTAAACAAAATACCTTAAGAAAAACAATGAAAATTAATCCCAAACCCTCTAAAAGCAAAATACCCTTAAAAAAATGAAGCACAAAAAACATCCAAAAAAATTATCACATACCTCCAAGAAATGTCCTTTGAATATACCTCCAAGAAAAGTCCTTAAACCTAAACCAGTCCTTTGCAGGAAAATTTCCTTTGAATGTACCTCCAAGAAAAATTCCTCGAGCCTCAAAGCAATCCTTTTCAAAAATGTCCCTTTGAATGTACGCCCAAGAAAAAGTCCTTAAACCCAGAGCAATCTTTTGCAAAATGGGACGAAATGAAGAAATGTGAGTGTGCGAAAATAATGAATGCTTATACGTCAATTTATATTGCCGCAAAATGCTTTGGAGGGTTTCGTTGTGTTTTCCGACCGAAATTTTATAATAAATTTTACCTGAACTTTTGTGTCATTAGACTTGACGGGCCGTTGGTGCAAAAAAGAATTCGGCCAAATCTTTCCCAAGTTTGGGCGAACTAACACTGTCTACCAATTACGCAGTCCCAGGCTACGAATACATGTCTTCAACTTTGGCTCGATTAAACTCCATAGAAACATTCCGAATTAGCCTTTGTCGGAACGAGAACCAAAGCATTTTGAAATTTCAGCTACTTTCGGTATATAACTTTTATGGAATTTCATGAAATATTTACTAGTTTTAATTAATTTGGTAACAAACGGGTGCATACAATTTCGAAGGTCATTATGAGTTTCAGGAGAAATCAATATTATGTATCTCTCCAAAATACACGCGTAAAAAAATTGAAAAAATTACTGGTTTCATTACTGTTGCATTCTGCCATCCTGTATTGGGTATTTTTTATATTTTTAGTTTCATACTTTATATGTTGAGAAAGTTGATAAGCATCACGTAAAACATATTCAAAATATGTAGTTTTTTTATATTGGATCAATTCATCTTGTAATTGTGAGTATGCATCAGCTTGGTTTTGGCAAATATAACAAAACCGAAGTAGACACTCGCCTAGATTGTTGTAACACATTTTGTTTCTCAAAAAACACAAAATTTCAAATAATACACTAGTGTGTGCCAACACGCAGCTTATGAATCATTTTGATTGTTAAAAAACGCACACTCAAAAGAAACACTAACTTGAGCATCATGAATGTGTATAAAAAAAATTCCAAAAAGAAGTGCATAGAAAGCTAATAAAATTTTTGACAACTTTTATTTTTGTCGCAAAATGAAATTCTAATGACGTAAAAAATTGTGGCTTGCGATATCGTCGAAAGAAAAGAAAAAATGAATTTTTTTCTCAAAAAGAGCAAAAATTGTTACCGACTCACATTTTCACTAGTGAATCTCGTTAGTACTATTGTATGTCTTATTTATTAAATATTTATATATTCATTTCTTTCATATGTGTAAACATATCATATTAATAATGCATATTGCTTTGGAATTATATGTACCAATATCTTGATCTTCCAAATACTAATTATACAAAGGAAATTACATAAAGAAAATTCAAAACAAATCGTAGCATAAGATAAAAAAATTTATTGATAATTATATAATAGTGAGGGGTGAGAAATTAATATATGAATGGAGAAGTAAAACTTAATAACATTGTTGTAGACATGGAATTATTGCACTCCATTCTCATATCCTCGTTAATTACAATAAATGTGTATGACTCTTCACCTAATCTTTAACTGCAATAAAGTGTGGTGATGAATCTTCACCTAACCACAGGATAAACCGCATTATATTTTTATAACGGACTCACCCCTAGTCGATTGTTTCCAGCTAGTGCCTAATCCTTGCTTGCTTAAATTTCTCAGGAACATACCTCACATCATTCTCTATATGTTAAATAAAAGTCCTTTGTGCAAAAATGAAAGAGAAAAATCTCATGCAAATGGTGCACTTGTCATCATGCTACTTTTTGTATTTTACATTTTCTTAATTTAACTTTACTTATTTTTCTATAAGTTATTTTTATTTATTTGTATTGTATTATAAAATGTGTGTTTTTGATTTATTTATTTTCTACGTTCACTTTGTCTTTCCCTTGAGAACATAAACTGTATACTTTCATACATATTGAAAAGAAAATACATGTTGTAAATACACACATGATATGTGTATTCTTCAAGAGTCTATCGAGATCCTTGTGTGGCATAAAAGAAACTAACAAACCCAATATTTACAAGAATGCACTACATTGTGAAAAACTAAAAAATAAGTACAAAGTGCTAATAAAATAAAATGGGGAAGATCAAGTAATATAAGAATCACTCATCTTCCCCTTCTTTCCCTTCTTTTTGGACTTGCTTCCAATCCCCGGAAATTTTGTCCCACCAGAACCGGAGGCAGGCGTCTCTTTGTGTGTCTGCTGGATGGAGATATTTATCCGAGTCTCGACGTTTCTAACACATGGGCCCATGCCTTGATTCTCCTTCATTTGAGGTAATGTTGTTCTGAATATACTGATTCATTAATCATTTCAGTGTAACAATACCAAACCGTTTAGAAGTGTGTTAGGCATGAATACCGCCGAATACCACGATACTTGACTTTGTCGGACTCACAATGTCTTCCTCTTCATATTTAGTTAGATGAGGGTCTCAGATTTTTCAACCCCTTTACTTATGTGACTGTGTTTTTTGTTTTTTTGAGGACGTGTTATGTAAATGGTGAGATTTTGAAATAATTCCCACACGCGGAGATGTCATGTTCTCTTAATTAAGGACTTGGGACCAAAAAAATATCTTTATGTTTTAAATTCATATGGATCCGGGAGTCCTTTTTGAGGCTGATATCCACACAAATCACCAGCAAATGTGCATATACCATTCTTTGTTATTTTGGAATCCCTCTTTTTGAATTTTCCTGCGAGTTCCCTATTTTCTCACAGAACCTATTGAGTGCCACGAGGGAGAGGGATATTTGCGAGTCTCTCCCTAAATTTTTGAGACTAACATATTTTTTGGATCAAAACATGGAAACCATGGAGTAATGAAGTGCCCGACGTACATAACCAATGCCCTTCATTTAAAACAAAATCATAATATTTACAGGTGTGTCAGAAAGCGGACTATAAAATAATCCTTTTGAGCATAATTACCAAAGTCCATTTTCGTTTGACACCATGCAAAGAAGATCCATTGATGTAAAGCTTCTGTTTGGCAAAAAGGTCATTAAACATACATATTAATTACTTTGATTCCATGGTCATGAAGAGAGTCTACAACTCCGAATATTAACTAGTCACGGTCAAAAGAAATCTCCATTTGTTTATAAAATATATGAGTACGCGAAGTGTTTAAGAGTTTGTTTTTTTGTGTTCGAATGTTCCATTCTACGCGCAACTTAGTTTTGTTCCTTTTATGTTGTTTTTGGGATTCGGTTTCTTGAATCTTGAAGCTCCGGGTCCTACTAGACCCACCTCTTTCAATATTATATTTAAAATTACAATAAAGTTTCTACAAATTTTATAATCTTGGATCTAACGAAGTGCAGTTGTTACAGGACTTTCAAGGCATGTGAATCACTTGAAAATGTGCAAGAAAACTCTTTGTTTTAATGAATTTTTTTAAAGAGAAAAAAAGTGTCTTGTTTTATGGTCCAAAGACGAAAGGTTTTTCCTCTCCAAAGTGTACGAAAATCTAGAAAATTCTTTTGTTCTAGATCAACCCGGCCTGTCGGTCCCCACCAAACCTTCCCAAAGAGTAGGACAACAATATGCGAGAGAGAGTGGAGCCTTTTTGGCACACAATATGGAACTTCCTTCAAAATCCCGACATAGCAAAGACTCCAACACATAAAACATTTGAAACGGGTACAGAGGCTTCAAAGCCATGCCTCATTGTGCATGCCAAATTCAATGGGATTGAAACGACATGTCGACTCCACTGAATTGCATTTTAAACTTATTTTCCCAACTAATAGCCCCGACACGATGACCAACGCACCCATCCTCATCCATATTAGCAGGCCGTCCCATGCACATCAAGATCCATGTTAGAGACTTGAAGTAAAAATCCACAATGTATGGCCTTTATCTAAAGAAGAGAGAGTAAGCCCAAGCCAGTTTGTGACATCTCAGGAATAAGTCTAATTCAATCAAACTCTAGACAAAATTTGCGTAGCCAGTCTTTAATGTCCAGTGATATCGGAGGAAATTGTAATTTGTATCAAACAAGAATTGGTTCATCCATGTAATGTGTTGGAGGTTTCCCCCTCAAAGTGGCTTGTTTCTAAGGCATTGGTATCTCTTTTCTTCTATTTTTGAAGCCGAAGTTTCACATGACATTTGGCATCATAGACTTGGATTCTAGGGTTTCTACCGTCCCAAAGAGGTCATTGTGGCATTTTCGCTGTAATTTTTTTCTCGAAAGGCTTAGTAAAGTCGTACTTTTTAGGAGCACGAAGCCGCAATCCGAGGAACATCGTCACAAAATTTTCGAGCTTGGATTTCACACTATTTTCGTAGATGTGATGCTCGCGGAAGTTAGTGGCTTTTTGCGGTGCTCCTAAATTTAACCTAAAAAGGTTATCCCGGAATTTTTCGACTATAATTGCTTTTTTACAAAAGGTTCGAGAAGAGGAAATTTTTGAGTGCAAATTCAAAAATCCCAAGGAACATCATCCCAAAATTTTCGAGCTTGGTTCACAATAGTTTTGGAGATGATGTAGATATTCTATGGAAGTTAGGGATTTTTCTGTGCTCCCGAATTTCATCTCAAAGCGGTGAGCGTGGGAAAATCTTCGTAACTCTCTCTGCGGAGGCATCGATTGGAATGTTGTAAAACGTGGCTCACAAGCACATAGACTTTAGTTTCTCTGTCTGTCAATTTCGCAGGCGAGGGATGAAACACGTTTGACATCGTAGCAAGTCGTACAAAGATTCGCCTCTACCGAGCGCACCATAATTAGGTCATCGTAGGAGAATTGGGCACACCTTGTCTTTCGAGAATCCAAATCAAGTCGGACCTATGGCATTCGAAAGAGAAATTCGTAGGGCTACCACAATGTCACCAAATTTCATATATTGAAGATCCGAAAATAATATAGATAATTCGGGCTTTCCGTATCGAGCTCTCAAAAGCAAGAGGGTGTGTATTTGGTTTTTAAAATCGCACAACGTTTGTTTGAAAAAGAAGTTTGAAGTGATTCCAAGGGAGTATTTTATAATTTTTATCGAGTGTGGGTTCTACTAATGCCTCCAAAAAATAATTCCACATGCACCCATTAAGCCCTCAAAAAAGGCTTTATACCATGGCGGATGAAGAGGAACAATTGCAGTGTGAGACATCAAAATTATGGTACCAATTGCAGCAGTCGATCTTATGAAGAGAAACAAAAGATGACATGGATGGTTTAAAAAGAATAAATGGAGGCTAAGCTGGATGGTTCTGAAGGAGCAAATAATAGCTAATATGGGATGAAATAAATTAGTGGAAGATCACATGCGAGGCATCAACAACAAGTTCTCCAATTCTCAAAGGATAACCTAACCTTGGTGCAAAATCTAATGCACTAACGAGAAGATCAACATCACCTCGAAAAGGAGTTCTGAAGTGGTCACGTAAAGTAAGAACTGCGACGTGATACGATCCAATTTCGCAGTATCTCAGCAAGTGGAAGAACCTTTCGCTGTGATTCCACATGGGAGGATGAGAATTTTCATACGGAAGCATCAATAAATAATCACATCGACGGACAACGCTTCTTTGAAGTTGAGGGGCATGTGAAGTCCCTATATTAATAATGTGGTCCCTTATTGTGTTAGTGTATTGTCCCCTTTATTGTTATTTTTGTGCGCAACCCTCCTTATTGTTATTATTGTGCCCTTACATTATTATTGTTAGGCCGGCTAGGGATTACCATTGTGGCACTATGATTACATTATGGCCATGGACTCCTATATAGTAAAGGAGGTTTTTTCATTTGTATAATTTCATTAATTGTTCATTCACGTAATGTGTGGAGGTTGCCCTCGAAAGTGGCTTATTTCCTAAAGGCGTTGATATGTCTTTCTCTACTATTTTGGGAGCTCGGTTTCACAACATCAAGATCCGTGATGAGAGACATGAAGTAAAATCCACGATGTATGGCCTATCTAAGGAAGAGAGAAGCAGCCCAAGCCAATGGTGCGACATTCAAGGAATAAGTCGATTCAATCCAAAACCCTGAGACCAAAATTTGCGTAGGCAATCTTTAATGTCTAATGATGTCGAAAGAAGAAATTAAAATTTCCACTTTTTGTTGTTATCGTGGTTTCGTATTGTTTAATAATGGTGGTACATGTACATACTCGCTCCTTCAAAAAGACATAGCATCAAAGATTAATTTTGATTATGTTATCACTATCTTTTAATACACGTTACTCACACCCATATCTTCAACTTTGTAACCTTCTACTAAACTAGTATAAGATTATTTCAAAGTCACCACAGTGAGGCATTGGATGTCCCTAGAAATGCGTGAACAACACTTTTTACTAGCACTTGTTTCAGAAAATAGTCTTAAATTCATCCTCGGTAACGTCTTGACCTCGAAGGGTCCATAGGTTTTCTATGAAATTGGGATTTTAGATTAGTAATCATGTGCCCAAAGCTTCTCCAGAAGTATTGGTCTAAACTCTTGTCATAACTCACCAGATACACAACTCAAGCGTCTAAGTCTACTCTCTTATAACGCTCACCAAGAAGCAACAATTTATCCATTCTCTATATTTTACAGCATCACAACTCGAATATCAAACACATGACTTATTAGGATGGCCTCTATGTCCCATTGAGAATTATACGTGGAAAAAAGAAAAAATTGGCAGCGATTAGTCGAGTTAAATTTTCCCCATCTCATAAGGTGTGATCGTGTACATATTATTCATTTTGGGCATGGCTCATAATATAATGAAATAAACCTACTCCTCTTTGTCCACTAGTGATTTTTTTCAGTGTCGTCTCACAACCTTGTAATAATTGCATTATTGTAATCATATCAACATCATAGAATATAAAATAATCGCAATATTGTCATCATGATAGCTACAACATCATTATTATCATAATGTAGCTTGAATTTTATTGATACCGCATGTTCATGCATGTCACCAGTAAACACACCATCATAAAAACTACATATATTACTGCTCATGAGAGCCGTCATGGAATATTAGCGTAATATTATAACATTAACCTACCTTTTACCAAAAATATAACATTGCATCAATATAATAAATATAACCTCGTGCTAACCTAACACCTTGTCATGAATATGATAATCACCTCAACACATAATCACATGTCAAGATCAAGAATAACGTTTTTCACAATTCATTAGATGATCAAATTCGATTAACTTTGCATAAAGAATGAATACCCTTTATTACATTTAATTAAAAAATAACATTAAATATCTATATATGAGGTTATTATCTAAGCCGGTTACCATGCCTTGGATCATCAATAATAAGTGTCGTGTTCTCATCAAGCACGCATTAATTCTTGAGATAATCGTTTCGTTGTCTTGAATGAAAATTCAAACAATTCGCCAGGGTGTGTATATTCGCTATCAATATGTTCATTTTTCATATACTGATTTAAGGCGCACCATCAAAATTTCAAAGTTGCTTCATCCTATAGAGCCATAATTTCTACTCGTGCAACATTTCCGTGTGAAATCCAATGGAAGAGGCTATTATTAACCCTTTCTGCTATTGATAGTAAATCATCGATATAAAAGTTTAAATTCTCATCTTTGTAGACCTTTTGATCATCACCTTTGATTCTTACATTTACTTTACATTTCTTTACTTATCTATTCCGAGTGGATTGTGTGCTGGTAACGTGTAGGCACAAGGTCAATAGCATTGTTTTAGAGATTATTATTGTTTTCCTTGTAAGAAAAATTAGCTCATCTATATAATTCATCATGGAATATAAACTTCTTACTTTTAATGCTTTATTTTTCAAATTTTTTCCTTTTGAGATTCAACATAGATCATATGGTGTTTTTACTTTGCTAAAGAGGTATGTAGATCAATTATCCTTTAACATTTGTAACCTTTAAACCTTTTCCGAATTTCCCACTTGTCCTTTCTCATAAATTACGAAATTTTCATAACCTCCTATGTTGACAATTTTTAAATTATAGGGATCATTTATGATCCTTACCAATAATACCTAACCATCGTCGTTTTGTTGAATCTATCTGATCTATATACCCGTTGGGTCTCAAAATTGTCCTTAAAAATACACATTCCACTTTCACACATACATATCCATTATATCACCTCCATTTTTACCTCCATATCACTACCGTGTCACCACATTCATCTCAATTCATCATCTCACTATACATATACTTATACCTTAAAAGTGGAAAGAGTTTTATGCACATGTGAGGTTCATTGGAAGCTTCAAAATGGCTGCCTTATGTGGCTCCCAAAGGTCAAATTGGAAAATTGTCTTCATGATATCAAGGAGATCTGCAGGAGGGACATGTGGCCTCATGGTTAGAAAATCGGTTGAGAATATTATGGATCAAAAGAGAAGAATAAGGATCCTCATTAATGAGGAGGTTTCTTAGAAATTTGTATAAATAGGAGACCTCTCTCTCCTTCTGACGTAACCTTGTTAACTCAACTTGTCATTATTTTGTACTTTTGTAATTTTGAAGGACTTGAATAAGACTTTTGAGGTTCCGAGCATGGAAGGAGAATTGATGTAGATGTCATGGAGCATGTTAGAATGTAAGGCAAGAGTAGGTTTTATGTTTGTAATTTTTCTTTGATTTCATTCAAGCATATCATTTCATTATTATGTTGTTCATTTCATTGAAAGTTTTGTTAGTTTGAGATTTTCCATTCATGCAAGTGTGTTCGACCGATCTATTGTAGAATGATTGAGTTTTTAATTCCGCTGGTACGTAAATGTGTGCTACGACTAAATTGTCTCAAGAAAGTGGTTTCTGTCATTTTCCAATTGGATCGAGATTTGTAGGCATTCATATATACAACACCACATGCTTTTTAATTGTCTTTGTCATTTAAATTCTATAGCAGTAGAATTTCCGATTAGCTCGTGTAAATGTGTGCTCGCTAAAGTCAGCCCTCTAGAAAGTGGTTTCTATCATTTTCCAATTGGATCGAGATCTCGGGCATTCAAATATACAACAACATGCTTTTTACTTGTCTTTGATTTCACTACAACACTGTAGATTAAATTTCCGAGCTTGGTCGGTATAGTTTATGCTCACTAAATCATCTTAAGAAAGTGGTTTCTATCTTTTTCCATTTGGATTATATTTGGGCATAGTAGATATACAACAACGTTTTTTACTTGTCTTTGATTTCAATACAACAATCCTAGATTAGAATTCAGTATGCAAAATAAATTAAATTTTGACTCCTAAATGGATAATAGATTTCTAAGTTAATGTAGGAATGTGTGTGATTAGGTTAGTTTTTGGTTTTCATAAAGCGATCCCCTGGCATATATACATGTGCTATGTGTCTCACAAGTGCTACGGATCCAAAATTGATTATTTATGTTGAGTAATCTAATACAAATTATTTTACGCAGCAATATCTGAGAGAAATTTTCATAAAAATAGCCATTTACCATAGTGTTATTTATTGCATTCGAAAGATCTCCTCTAGTACTAAAGGTGATTTATGTACATAATGGATTTGTATGAGCTTTCGTTACTTTACTCCAATCCTAAAACTTCGTATGGTGTTGTTACTTTATTCATCTACCTCTGCTTTTGCTATCACAAATCCTTTTTGAAAGATAGAATATTTCCATTATGGTAAAGTCTTTCATCATTTCCTTTTTCTTACAACTTTTGATTTTACTTTATTATTCTCCTTTGTAGGTACTCGTGGGTTTTATTATTGCTTTTATCTAATTTCTTCATGCTTTCTATGGTTCTTAAAAAATGATATTCATTAATATCATGAGTCATTTAACTTCTTTTATTAATTGAAAATATTTTATTCTGCGATGCCACATTTAGACCTTATAATGATTCTTATCATATTGTATACTACTATGATTTCAAAAAACCACTAGCCACAACAATTATTCATTCACAAGATATTCCCGAGAGTGCTAGAGTTATTTGTACCACTATTCCAAAAACGTCCATCATGTTTTAGGATATGACATATCTCCTTGTTGATTTCTCTTGTCATTGAGGATAATTTTGAGGTCAAAGATGAGCCTTAAAACAAAAACTATACTAGAAAAATGAATCCTTTAGAAATAACTACTAAGATTCAGTGATGATGTTGTCATCTCAAGGTAAATATTTTTGGAGGTATGAAGAAACCTATTTTTAGTTGCTTGTTTTTCATCTTATCTCCATAAAGATTTACTTAAATGTCAAATGTAGGCACTTGTTGGATGAAAAAATTGAGATTGCACATCCAATGAGCACCTACCTCTACATACTTTTGCGTAGACCCACATTGAAAAAATGAAAAATACATGAAAAAAACGCTAAACGACAAAGATGAGTGTTTCTTTCTTTCCTTTCAAAATTATCATCTCTTATTTTATTATTTGAATTGTTATTTTTATTTCTTTCCTTTAAGAGCTCATTGCATGAGCTCAAAAAACTCTGTGAAGACTCATTTTTGAAACTTCCATTTTACTTATCTTAAACATTTATCTAGTACTATCTTTTGTTCATCTCATCATTCTAAAGTTGTCTCGACGTTGTTATGTGATCTAAAATAATCATCACTAGAAAATGAAAGGTTCACTATCTCTTCACAAGGTAACTTTCTCCAATCATATATTTCCAACGCTAGGATTTAAACTTAAAATAATACTGCTTTTAGTTCTTAGAACCACTTGTATTGCTTCTAATTGACCTGTCATTTGAGTGTGTACCTGCAATAATATAGTACTATGTGTCTCTCAATTTAATCATCACAATTTATGCACATCTCCCTTAGAATCAGTTAGTGTCTTCTTTACTTCCTCGAGGTTTATCTTAGCGATTGTATCACATGTGTGATCTTATGTACTCATATCTAATTACTTCTTCTATAGTGTTTCATAGTGAGAGCCTCTAATTCTATATTGTCCCGCATATGAGAAACGCTTATGACACATCTTAATTCTTCTCACATAATCACGACGTGCTTATGAAATAATTGGACATCATCACTCATGGTGTATGTGCATCATCAAATTTCTGAGGATCAATATTTTCTAATGTGTTTTAAGATGGTTACAAATTGCTTTAACTTCGTTCTTATGCAATTTCCACTAATCAATCGCAACTCAAATAGTCTCCATAGGTGCAATGACTAGTCGACTTATATTGGTTATCTTTATACGCTACTCATTCACATTTTTTAACATGTAATTAGTACCTGTCCTAATTGTAGTTAATATAAATAAAAGTATGTTTGGTACTAAAGTTTAAATAAAAAATATACTATTTGTTCAAATTAATTGATTTATATTAATTTTGTATCTTCAATAATTTCACTAAAATTAAATCAGTTTTATATTAGTGCCTCCTTTTCTCTTCAATGAATAATGTTTAATAGATAATGTAATCATAATAACATTAACCAATAACGTTTCAGTCATCATTTACGCACACACAAGTTGCATAATTTCCTAGAAAACTTGAAGTACTTTACTAGAAAACTTTAACTAATTAAAATTAAGATAACTTTAACAAAAAATTCAACCTGGACATACTTCGTCCATATGTACAACTAATAAAACTGAACAAACACGTCCGAGCGAAATAGTAAACACATAATTTTATTATAAGAATGCTATGCTTTTGTCGATATGCTATTAAATCTCTTAACAAATTAAATAGTCCGTGAGTTCACGAATAAAATATCCAACGCTTCTCTGCAAAAAATAAAAATATCCGAGACGCATATTTTTTAACATATCCAACGCATCTTCTTATCATAAAGAGCATTATTTTTTAGCTTTTTTAATATTAGTCAATCACTTCACATAACTAAAAAATTGAGATACTAACAGACCCTAACAAAACAGAATCAAATTATATATATATATATATATATATATATATATATATATATATATATATATATAATGTAGTTTATTAAATATAATAAAAATTATATTTATGTAAACGTATTTAGCGTGTGTGTATAGATTTTCAAGAAAACAATAAAAATGTATAGAGAGTGTTGTGTGGAGAAATCGTCAAAGAAAGTGGTTTAGGAAAAGCAAGTCAAAAGATAATAGAAAAAATATATACATACGATTTCGCACAGAGTCGAAAGTGAGTGCTCAAATAAGTTCATCATACAATACCAAATTCATAACAAAAGAACAAAAAATGTAAATTAAATTACAACACTGGCGGTGGAAGGACAAGCTCTAACATGAGGTTGACGAATGTGTGCAGTGGAGGAGCCATACTCGAAACCTCACAAAATTTTCTAAACTCCTAGATCTGGTACTAATATCGAGTTTAGAACAAGTCGATCTACCTCCCATGTTCGTCGAATATGATGACATGCTAAATGAATTAAATGAATTTTTTTGAGATTAATAGCGTGATCCAAATAGGAGACAAGAAAATATTTCCAGTGTCTGCGACATTATTTATCCAGCTCACCTACGAGCAATGAATCACCAAACAAATGCCTATTCTTGGAAATCCCCTATTCAAGTGTGAAGAAAAGAATACCTCTCGCCAGACAATAGTTCCAAAGAGTTGTTTGACCTTGAAAGCACTATATCCCATAGCGCATGGAAAGAGTGAGAAAGCCGAAGATGTGAATACTAAAGTCGCATCGCCATCGTGATCGAAGTGATTGGAGGGTCCCATAGAATTCATGGAAGTGATTGATCGTGACATTTAGCTTTAATAATCTTCGAACTCCTAAGCAACATCCTTAGCTTGAAATGACTGAGATATGGCCATTTCTTTGATGGCTCGCAAAGCTAACCCGAGAGGAGGTCTGCCTAAGATGGAATGAACAGAGTAGAGATATGTCCCCAGAGCATGTGGTCAGAGGAGAAATGTTTAAAAGTACGAGAAGATGCAGGGTGAGGATAATCGGTGCAGGCCGTGCATCCTCAACAAAAAAAACCCTACCATGAATTTGAGTCCGAACGTCTGCGAGTTTGCAATGAGACCAAAATTTGCTATCCAAAAAGGACATGGTAAGAAAAATATGGAGAGTGATTGGATTCATCTATCACTTTGCATAGGGAGCTCTCAGTGGCCCTTGGAGTGAGCGATAATGAAGGACATCCTCACTTATCGGGACTTTTCTCATTTCTGGATACACCACACATTAATATATTTTCTTTATGCGTACAACGAGGTTCCTAACACAAAAATTCCACCATCATCGAGGGACAACAGGAGTTGGGAATATGAGAATCAGGAATACATAACCCACCTTTAGAGTATATAAGCTCAGATGGAGACATAGTTCACTGGGAATTCATCCTCTCCGTCGCAATGGTATTCTATGACCACAATGTGAAAGCTCCGAGATTTTATTTCCACAACTCAATAATAATTGCAAGAATGCTCATGTTGCTGTATAAGATTTGACAACCTCGACACTAAATTGTGGTAGAAGTTGAATCCAATGAGTATGTGCCAGCTTGGAAATACCCTGACCATAGGAGATCAATTGAGGAGGATGAAAAAGATGATCTCTCCCACTTTAGGCCATGAGTCTTTGACGAGACAAACTCAAAAAACAAGAGCCCACTTTCCAAGCCAAAGGTTTCTACATGGTCTCAAAGGTATTAGTCAAATCCCTCTAGATAATTGATATGTTCCCCTTTGGATTATCATCTCTTCCGAACTTAACCTTCCAGCAGAAATGAGGAGAAAT
This sequence comes from Pinus albicaulis, assembly GCA_034641835.2. NCBI lineage: Eukaryota > Viridiplantae > Streptophyta > Pinopsida > Pinales > Pinaceae > Pinus > Pinus albicaulis. The sequence continues at coordinate 1,327,932,100 of CM076579.1, forward strand.
GTATTTATGTATCACCATGGCAGACCATACAAAGTCGCGAAATGTCATCAAACACAATCAACACTTTGTATCCAAAACATGTGAGAATATGAAGAGGTTCTAACAGGCCTTAAAGCACACTGAAAGCTTTTAGACAGGCAGATTCAACCCACCCATGGCAGAGCAGACTCTCTTTTTTGCTGCAAAAGCATAAGAGTGTGAAAACAAATGTGTTTGATGTGTTTAAGAATACCTTTTGGAATCCTGTTGCCAAGGAAAGCCCGAATATCACAAGAATGGCTTCGAGAACCACCATTGAGAACTATCACGGCAAATCTGAGAGCCACCAATGACACCAGCTTTTAATGCGTTCTCCATAGAAAACAAACCACTGCGTCTCAGCAATACGATGTGTATTATGTTTTCAATGGAAGCCCAAATATTTTATACCATCATCTAGCTTAGTGAGAGGTCATAGGAAGAAAATTTAAAATTTATTGAAGTCTAGAACCCCAAAAGGTTTGGAGACCAAGAAAGAGTATGTTTTTGAAAATTTATCACTATGGCGGTGGATTTCAAAATAAGGAAAAGAAATACTCTACAATAAAGCCACTGCGAGGCGAGACATTACAAAATATTGTAATGTAATCAACAGTAATCCTGAGAGAGCATAGCGATGATCTCGGTCAACATAAAACCTTGGAATATACTACATTGTTTGGATCGCAGATGACGTGACTTGGAGGCCTCCGCCACCAAACGAAGAAAAATAAGGAGATGAGAGGGCATCCTTGGCGAAAGACCACAATGTGGCATGAAAATGGGGATGAATGCACCATTAGTAGCTTACGACAAATGAGATAGTTTGAATACAACTCATCACTCGAGAAATAAAGTCAAGGAGAAGAAATCGAAGATGAGCGAGAGAAGCCTACGAGCAGAATCCATCTTACCACGATCCTTAAATGTTTGATAGGTCGAGTTTTCAATTACCACACCTTTGAGATTCATTTCATGCTTATGAAGGAATTCTTTGCACTGCAATGGCTTCGCATTGAATTTTCCTTCCTTCACGAGCGAATTGTCCATGAGATATAGAGGTTGAAAGGCAGAGGCTTAAGCCTCCTAAAGCAATCACCATAGTTGTAACTTTATATATGTGCTACATAGTGATATGGGCTAATATTCACTCAAGGAAAAGATGGGTTTGTCCACTTTTGAAACAGGGCAGTGAGGGTATAATTAAAGTGCGAGGAAGCATCTCGAGCGTTCCTCCTTGATTCTTCACCTACATTCCAGAGGTCGAATCCAAGAATATCAAATAATCCCCGTAGAAAATTTCAACTCCCCATACATACTAGGCAAGGACTCCGTGATCCTTTTAGAAATTATAGAGAGAGACCTTTTTCAACTCTTGTATTTAGTGACTTCAAACATTGAGGACTCCGTTTCCTTCGTCGTTTATGAAAAAGAAAGTAAAAGGAAGGAAGCGTGGGTAACCAAAGGAAGTGGTGGCTTCTTCTTGGGCATTAAGAAAATATTTTTCAAAGTGACACTTCCCCATGTCAACTAAGGAGAGAGAATGAAGAAGCTACCTAACCTTCATGATGCTCTCGAAGACCATATGGTGTTGCTTATATTACACCCTTTTGTGCAAAGCTCAGGGAAAATTTAGTATCGTTATCCCGTTCACAAGCCAAATTGCTTGAATATTCTATCACCACTCGACTTCATCTTTCTAATATTTTTATTCTCTGGGACTCAAGATAGAAAGAGCTGTCTTTCGAGCGTCGGCGTGATCCATATCCTTTCCTCATACTTGGTCATCGACCAGTAAAGGTAAGTTGGTCTTTGGTGTCTCCGAGGTTCCATTGCGACGATGATTTTCTAGCGAGGCATATTCTTTGGTGCTCGTTTAATGCACTTTAAGTTTCTTGCCAAAAAGAAATTCCGAAAAAGACTTGTCCAATAGTGGATCAAAATGGGACCAACTTGTCTTAACGCATATCCAAAAAATATTCATCTTTGAGCCGATGTGAGTTCATTTATGACGCAATGGGATGGCCGTTTTTAGGATGCGCTTTCTTTACTCAATGAAAGATATGGGAGTGATATGAAACACCAACACCTACCTTCTTAATGAAGGAAAAAATGTTCCATAAACATTTCTACTAGCAAAAAATTCTCAAGTATCTTAGTGGTTCGAGCCAAACCTCGATCTATTTTTACGCCATGTGAGATTCAACCTGACGAGGCTCAATATAATTAGGGTCTTCTTGTTGGGTGTGGAGCCTCGGTCTGTCTTTTTTTATTTTGTGTCGCGCGTTGGACCGGTGTGCCTTTAATGGGCGGCAAAGCCACGGCGTAAATGCTTTACCTAGTGCTAGCGTGCGACCGTGACTTTGTGGAGCCTTGGTGGGGTTTCGAGCGCGCGCCTTTGAAGCTAAACGAATGTTAAAGTCCTTGTAAAAGTAAGTAATTTCTAGTCAGTCATCGTTCGTATTCATTAGCTGGGATGATTCAAGGTATAGAAAGCTATGTTTGGTTTAGGGTCCCTAGAAAGACAGCAACTTCTCTCACTTGTATGAGAGGTATTGTATTGCGACCGTGTATTGTATGTGTTTTTCGTAGCGAGAAACGAGATAGGGAGACTGATGAAGGAGAAACAAGAGGATATTGCGGTGGATACCGTCGTAGGTTGTGTCTCTTCATTTTGCTAGATAATAGAAAGGAAGGAGTAGCCTATCGAGTAGGATGTTAGCTCGAAATTGGGTGAACCACATATATACACTGTGTCTCTCCGGTTTTGTCGTTTTGTGTGCTTGTGTTTTTCACATATTTTATGTGTTGCACTGCTTTCTGTAATATATAATTTTCTAACTGCTCGGTATTAGAGCTGAAAAGTCTATTCGTCGAGTAAAATTGCGTGAAAGAAGGGTTCCCGGTTTGAGTGGGAGCAAATTCGTAGAAGATGGTAAGTTGGGGTCGAGAAAGTCTAGTGTACCTAAAACTTCCTACCATGGAAGATGCGGATGGAATATTGTCTTTAATGGAAAGATGCGCACCTGGGCATTGAGCGGAAGAAACAAAGAAATTGATGGCTATGACAGATGAAGAGTGTTATTCTCTGATAGAAAGGCACGTAGCAGTATTTCCAAAGCAGGTTTGTGCCTGCCGGTCGCCTTCACTATTTCGAAAAGACAACAACAGGACAGAGTTTTGATTAAGGCGATTGGCGAAAACCATGTGAAAAATCACCAGGCCTCAAAGCAAGGTGTTTACTTATGAAACGTTTATTTAATATGAAGATGCTCGGAAGGTGGATCTATCGCACACCATTTAAATGATTTTAATACGATTACCAGACGTAAGTGCTCGCAGGGGTAAACTTTGATGATGAAGTCGCAGGATATTTTGCTTCTTGTGCTCATTTCCAGTAGAGTCGGAATGGTTTAGTTATGGCTTCATTAGTAACTTTTTCTCCGGATCTAGTGCTTTAAAGTTTGATGATGTTGCTCTGGTAATTGCTATCCTTAGCGAGGAAATGCGGTGGAAAGAGATCCGGTGAGACATCGGGAAAATGCTTTTGAGTGTAGAGTCTAGGGGAAGAGGCAATGGAAAGAGGAAAGAGCCTCGATATCACGTAGAATCGAGGAAAGGCAGGTCCAAGTCCGAGTCGGGGATGGTGTGGCCGGAAATGCGGAAAGAAAGGACACCTAAAGTAAAGACTGTGAGATCTCGGAGCTAGAAAGAAGGAGACGCACAGCAAGAAAAAATATTGAAGCAAATGTGACTGAGTGATGTGTTACAATATGCTTTGATTCTTCTCTTTCGAAAAGTGTTACTGATTCTTGGGTTGTAGATTCGAGGGGCCTCATTCCATGCACACACCTAATAAGAAATATTTTCATGACTATGTTCAAAAGGAAGATTTTGGACAAGTTCGTTTGGAGTGATGATAAACCCTTGTAAAATTGTTGGAATGGGTAAAGTTCTTGTAAAACAACGGAAATCGTGAAACCAATGGCTACTAAAGGAGGTAAGGCATGTTCTAGATGCGAAGAAAAATACTGATTTCAACGAGGTAGTTGAGGTGGTGAAGGTTGTGTGACAACTTTTGCGGCATAAAACTTGGAAGGTCACCAAAGGAGCTCGGTAATATGCAAAAGGCGAGGTTGGTACATTGTATGTGCACGGTATTTCTAATCCTTTGTTAATGAGTTTAACTTCCAAAGGAGCAAATGCATCATTGTGGCATCATGAGGCTCGGACACATGAGTGAGAAGGGGATGAAGATTCTTCACTCGAGGAATTCTCTACTGCAGTTTGAAGAATATTGATTTGGATTTTTGTGGAGAGTGGCATTTGTGGAAAATAAAATATAGTCGAAATTTCTCGGAGTTGGGAAAGTAAAAGAAGAGAGAAAATTAGAGCTTGTGCATACGGATGTGTGGGGACTTAGCTCTCAGGTATCATCTCTCGACTGGCTCTCATTGTTGTATGTGCTTTTGTTGATGATGCAACTAGAAGAACTTGGATTTATTGTATTCATAATAACACGTATGTATCCGATACTTTCAAGAAATCGAAAAGCTTTGGTTGACGTGAGACGGAAAGAATTTGGCAGTTGTCTCGGATACGGACAATGGAGGTGAATATTGCAACAAAAAGTTTTATAGGTAATGTTCGAGCGCGAAATTCACGGAGAAGATACCGGTTCAAGAACACCACAAGAAAATGGTGTGTCGAAAGGATGAAACAGAACAATCATGGAGCGTGCAGAGTGCATGAGATTGCATGCAAAGATTGCCTTTACAATTTTGGAAAGATGTTGTGAGTCTTTCTATTGTTTTATCTAATAAATAGAGCCTTCAAGTTCCTTGGATAGTGGTATCTCACAGGAGGAAAGCATGGACGAAGGTAAAAAGGTAAACTACTCTTTTTTAAAGCCTTTTGGTTGTGAGGCCTTTGTCCATATTAATAAAGAAAAATAGGTGCAAATCTTGACGCAAAATCAAAGAAATATACCTTTGTGGATATGGTGTTAGCGATTTTGGTTATTGGGCGCTATATGATTGTGAAAATCACGAAAATCATTAGCAGGAGAGTGTATTATTCAGTGAAAAGGTGTTATATAAGAATCGATTGCCATATGGAAAAGAAAGCTTAAGAAAAAGAGAACAAAGGAATACACGAGCTCTTGATGAGTAGCAATCGAAAAACGTAAACGTGCTCGAAAATAATAACAATCAACAGCAACAACGGGCACCTCAAACACCCGAAAGTGGTGTTAGAATATCTGCAGATAAAGTAGACGAATGATACTCTCCGCAATTATATTATTTATTGATTGATTGACTGGTGAGACCCGAATGTTATGAAGAAGAAATGCAAAGGTTGGCCAGTAGAAGAAGTGTGGGAGCTAGCCATGGAAGAAAGAGATGGACTCATGCATGTAACTTGCGACTTTGGTACTTGGTCGAGGTTTCCTACGATAGAAACCACTGCGGAAATAAATGGGCTTTATGAGGCTGAAAGGAAGAAGATGGAGGAAAAGCAAACGGTACATAGCTAGACTTGTGGTGAAGGGCTTGCACAAAATAAAGGTATTGATTTTGATGAAATATTTTCTCCCGTGCATTAAGAGGACCTCAGGTGGGAAAGCTATTTTAAGTCTCGTAGTAGCGGAAAGATTTACATCCCGAATAGTTAGATGTAGAGACAACACATTCTCCATGGAGATTTGGAGGAAGAGATCTTATATGGAGCAAGCTAGAAGGATATGCAGGGTCAAAGGGAAAGAAAAATTAGTGTGCGAGTTAAAGAAGAGACTTTTGTGAGCTTAGCAGTCTCCAAAGGCGTCGGTATCTAAAATTTGTGCGAAGTTGTGTTTGAACAAGCTTATACTAGATGTCACTCCGAGTCATCGTGTTTATCCGAAAAAGCAAAATGATGGAAGCTGTATTATGTTGTTGGCTTGTATGTAGATGACATGCTTGTTGGTGATCTAACATGTAAGAAATAAATGTGCTCAAAAGAAAAATTGAAAGAAAAATTCATTTGCAATGAAGGATTTGGGAGATGCAAAACAAATCCTTGGTATGAGAATAACTGAGACGAGAAGAGAGAAATCGCAAATCAACGCTGTCTCAAAATGAGTACATACAAAAAGGTGTTGAAAATACTTTAATATGGAGAATGCTAAACCCGCTAGTACACCTTGCTAGCCATTTCCAAAACTAGTAGGAGATGTGCACGACCCAAGAAGAAATGGACTATATGTGGAAAAGTTCCATACGCATCAAGACAGTTGGAATTTTAATGTATGTAATGGTATGCACGAGCATCCGATATTGCCAGGTACGATGGGGAGTCGTGACTGTGCACATGAACAATCCGTGAAAAGAACATTGGATGGCGTAAAATGGATTCTCATGTGTTTGAGAGGTACCACAAATCAAGCATTATGCTTTGGTGGTTCAAACATTGCTCTGCTGCAGGATGTGTTGTTGCATATATGGCAGGGATAGAGATAAAATGAGGAGCACTATGGGATATGTATTTACTTTGTAGGTGGAACAATTGTCAGGCTGGGTTTCAAAAGTCCAAAGTGTTGTTGCACTTTCAACAATAGAAGCGAGATGTATGTTGCCGGCGAAGCGCAGAGCTAGTAAAGAAATGATTTGGTTACAAAGGGTTTTATGGATGAATTGGGTAAGAAAGCGCAGGATATGGGCACATTATACAAGGATTGCCAAAGTTACATTCCGAGTGTCTTTCAAAGAACTCAACATTTCATTCGAGGTCTAAACACATACAACTCAAGTGCCATTTCTTGACTTGGCCGCATTGGAAGATGGACAAATTGAAGTTGGAAAAGAATAACACTAGCTAGAATCCACCGCGAGATATGCTAACAAAAGTTGTAAGCAGGAGAAACCGAGATTGTGCTTGGTTTCAATTGATCTTCAAGGATTACGATGAAAGATGAGAAACGTCACCGTGTCCAAAGAGGAGTCATTGTCCAACAAATGAAGCAACAATGGAGTTGCTACAACGAGCCTCCAAGTGGGAGATCATCGGGTGTGGAGCCCGATTATCTCGTTTATTTTGTATCGCCTTGCATTGGACGCACCTTACCGCGTAATTAGACACCACCTTGCTACGTCCAGCGTGTCGTTTTGCAAATGGCGCCCCGAAGCCAGCATGTGTAAAATTTCCTTGTAAAAGTATAGTAATTTCTAGTTAATCGGGCCGTTCATTGAAGTAAGATGATCCGACGAGTAAGTTATGTTTAGATTAGGTTTGTTTTTCCCTAGAAGGAGACTCGCCGTGTGAGGAGCATTATATTGCGTACCGTGTATTGTATGTGTTTTTCGGTATAAACGAAACGAGTATAGGGAAAGCTGTGAGAGAGAACGGAGAGGATATTACCAACGGATCTTTGTGAGGTTGCGTCTCTTCATTTTGTTGGATAATAGAAAGGAAGGATCGGGTTGACTCAAGGTGGACATAGCCCAAATTGGGTGAACCACATATATCTATGTCTCTCCGGTTTGTACGTGTTTTGTGTGCTTGTGTTTTCTGCATATTTTATGTGTTGCATTGCTGCGTAATATATAATTTTCTAGCAATCGCCAAAGCATGCTCAACCCCGACATTCATAATCCCCCCAATGAAAATTCTAAGGCTCGCGCGATGGTTAAAGTGGGGATATCACAGTATTTTTGGAAGAAGGAATCCCAATAATCCTTCCCGATTTCTTGATTGGGACCATAAACATTTAGCATGGAGAAAAGACGTGTCTAATTCCTCAAAAACAAATCCAATGCATTTATTCGATACTATGCTCGAAGAAGTTGATTAACTTAATAAGTGTTTCAACCAATCTCTAAGCTACTCGAATGACGAGGCATTAGAGACACATAAAACACCAGAGGAATAATATCTAATTAACTATATAAAGAGAAATTTTGGCTAATTAAAATTTAGGATCCGATATAGTTATGTTTTAATATAGTACATTAGCAAAATATTTTTGTGTATATATATATATATATATATATATATATATATATAATTTAATGCTTGAGTCTATTTTAGGTAGTTGGGAAAACTAATTGTTATCATTTTCATTTAGGTTCAATTTTTCACAAGTGACATTATGAATTTGACTTTTATTTGTTTATTTATTGAGTGTAAATAGTCTCTCGAGAATAGAAACGTGTATATTCCTAAATATAAAATAAACAAATATCATGAGATGTAACAATTAATCAAAATTTTTTATCACTTTGTTGTAACAATTAACCAAAATTTTATATTATTATTTTATTTAATAAAATAGAAATCACACCAGGTAAATGAGAACACTAAACATATTCTTAGAGATCTAATGGTTTAGCTTAATTTTATGACAGCTTCAAAATATATCTATTTTCAATATTAATTAATTTGTTGTCACCGTAGACTCATATTATAATTTAATGAAACGACTTAAATGACAATAATTTAATCCTAAATAAGTAATTATGATCCAAATCTTATTTTTTGTTGTTTAAAATGTTTTTACTACACATATGGATTCAACACCTTCAAAAATATTTGGGGCACTCACATTGTAGAGATTTTACAACTCAAATTTGAGATTCGAGAAAGTCCTAATGTCCAATTAGAAAAAAATGGACGTGAGTATGCCACCATTCAAAATATAGAACATGTGAGACTACAACAAATAAAATAATGGCACAGCTCTCTATTAAATAACCATGATAAGTACCAAGTTAACAATAATTTAATATTTGTATTATAATCAAATCATTGAAATAAAAACAATAAGTTCAAAGTAAATATGCCATGATAATCTTCTTCGAGTCCAAAAGTGCTTTAATATTTGTATCATGATCAAATAAAAAACAATCCCTTTAAAGTTAACCAATATAAATCTGTGCTGAGAACCCTTTTCAAAAGTGCAAAATTTATGTATATATATATATATATATATATATATATATATATATATATATATATATATATATATATATATATATATATAATGTTTTTCATTTGTTTAAATTGTATTTGTGAATGCTATATAGAGTACATAACTTAAACTTGTAAGTCCAAAAAAAACTTTGTTGGATTTTTAGGGAAAGTTGGACTATCAGGTGATGTCTACCTATTGAGACTGGAGTTTCTCTGATGGAGTCCAATAATTGTGGTCAAATCTTGATTTTTATTTTTTAAACATATTTTTTTATTGCATATATGGATTTAACTCTGACTAGGGCACTTGGGTTTGTGAAAAGTCCGCCCTCAAACTTGGCAATTCCAGATAGTCTCTTTATAAAATTCTGGGCAATTTTATACGGTAAAAATAAGCCATATGACACCTTCCAAAGAAAGTCTAACGAGATAGTCTAAGCTAAGATATACTGTAAAAAAAGACCAAAATGTAAAGAAGTATTGAGACTATTTCAAACATTTTTACCATAAAAATTAATTTTTCAACTATAAACCACATATACAATATATACATAGTTGACATTAAAACATTTCACATAACATGCGAATTGAGACACCACATTGTACACATTAAAATGGTTTTATAGTGGTTATTAATATATTTTTAAAGATATAAAGTTAATATTGCTTATTGATGAGTCCACATTGGATTTTTTATTATTATGAATATTTTTTTAAATGTCACATTTAATTTTATATTAAGAATTCGAATAAATTACAAATTTGTCTCTTATTATATTTTATCGGGAAAGTATTTGGTACACCATTATTTTAATTTTTAACTTTTAATTATGTTTTTCCTTATTCTTATTAGAAAGTAGTTGGTATTTTTTATTTTATTTCTTAGCTTTCGTGTATTATTTTTTCTTTTGTCTTAGTAGGAAAAGTGCTCGGTATCTTTTATTTTTATTTTGCTAACTTTCGATTGTTTTTTTCTTTGGATCATTTTAAATATTTTATTACATACAACATAAAAATATTTTATTTTAACATTTTTCTTTTGCTAGATATATATGTAGTTGATATAAACATAAATATTTCACATATGTTTGTTGAAGTTACGTATTGAAATATAAGGTCTAGACATCTTATTCACATTTTTTTACTTCTAATTATTTAATCTCATTTTTAAATTTATTATGAAATTACTTTTACATCATGTGAAACATCAAAAAATGTTTTATTTATGATTAAGAGTGAGTGAAATATTTTTACCTTTATTGGATTGTGATGTCAACAAAAAATGGAGTGACCATAGTGAAGTTGGGAGATTATTAATGTTTTATAATTCTTTTAATTAAAACTAACTTAGCACACACACACACACACACACACATATAGTGTGCATTAGGTTGTAATATAAATAATAATTAGTGTGGCCATAATGAAGTTGAGGATTATTGATCTATTTTATAATGAGTTTTAATTCAAACTATCTAAAGCTTGCATATTCATTTTTATACTGTTGGGAAAAAATACTAAGAGAGAGGGGGAGAGTGAATTAGTATTTATAACTCAAAACTTTTAATTTTTCCTTACACGGTTTCTGTACGCGACTTTAATGAACGCATCTAGCATATAAGCATGTGGGCTAACTTTAAGAAAACTTGCGTATGACCAAATATATGTTACTATGCGGATAATTCTTTACTGATAATCCGTGCATCATTCATTCACTGTGATGTTTAGTGAGCGATGAAAATATGTGCGGTAGGAACATAATAAATCACCACACATGAGCAATACACATGAACACCAGGATTTTGAGCGTGGAAACCCGATTCGCAGAAGTACCGTCGTTTACGTGAGTCGTCTCGTCTTCAATATTTATTATGTGGAAAGAGTGCATACAATATTGTGCGATGCAGTATGCGCATATCGCACATGAGACATCTACCCGTAGAAGGTTGCCGGCCTTATCTCATTCTCCATAAAAGTGCACTACGGAAGGGAGCTCCGACCGCTTGATCTCGTTTACCCGGCCACTTTGCTAGAAGGGAGCTTCAACTAACCTCGAACACTTGCTTCTGCGGAAGGAAGCTTCTGCTTCCTAACATTGAAGGCTTCGACCCTTAAAGGCTCCTTTGCGTACCACGTTTCGTCGAGTTTTTCACTCCTGGATCACGACTTCAACTCTAGGCACTTCGCAAGGTCAACCTCGATAAACTTAACCCAAATTTCAGTCGCGGTGCTGAGATCACTATAACCAAAAAATAATAATAAACCCAAAAATATCATAATCGGTATGCGATAATCAATCTCAACCCTAATCATTCATTGTCTTAAAATGCACATGCTACTTCACTTTCACCGAACCCGCGTGTATACACGCCTCCTTCACACCAACTCCGGCGTATAAATCTGGAGAATATTGAATTTACATTGATATGATCGGTCTTAAGAACGGTACCGAGGCTTTCGGTGGGTCTTCTGTTTTGGCATTGCGGAACCCTCGATCGATTCAGGTCATCATTAAAGCAAAAATTGTTCACTCATTGATAAAAATTTTTACATATTCAGTAGCAACATATACAATATTCAGCCGTATCTACATGAAGGCTTTATGCGGCCAGGACAAAAAAATGCAACAACATTAAATAGATAACCTCTTCAACATGCTTTAGAAAACCTGCCTTCCATTATCGCACTTGCTGGCTAAGACAAAGCCACGTGTGTACACGCCTATTTCACGCGATGACGAAACTGTGCTGTATAGATCTATAGATATTATTACTTTGCAGAAAGATGCTGGATCTACAAAATTACCCAGTTTCTTTTACTGCACTTCAGCTAACCATGCGCTGTGATCACTGAGGATCCAAACATCACATAATTAGATCATGCAAGTACATAGTCATTTCCGTGATGCTAGAGATCGTGGTCCATCATTGTATCCAAGGGTGCACCATAGATTCGGATCTACTCAGTAGACCTTAGTTCATCCGCGAAGATATGTTTCATAGAGAAGTATTCGATATGAACTGCTTACACACGCACACTTGCGCTATGATCTTCCTGTCCTTATGCCAGGATTATCCTTTATCAATACCGCGAGACACAAAACCACACAAGTGTCGATGATATTCTTGTAATGAAATTAAATAGGCGATTCTGATGCTCAATACTATGAGGCTAATACCATGGTAATGCTTGGTGTCATACTCTTTAGAGCGCAAAAGGTATGCGCGACTTGGCTTCTTCATGCCGTGTGTACGTGAATTCTCTTCATAAAAACTACGTATGTACTGGTCTCGGATGTGTCTACGTGGGTTGCCCGTATACCAAGTAGCGTATACATTTCCTCGATACGTGGGTTGCCTTCCTCAGACCTCGCATATGTCGTTGAGAAATATTTCCGTCGTGCGATTTTTCTCGTCACTTACCTGAATCTCCTTTCTATCCGTCACATTTGAACTATCGTGAGAAACATCATTTTTACATCTGTAACAACAGGTTTTTCTATCAAAAGAGCTCCCGATTGCGATGATCGTGGAAATCCATGCCACCCGCATTGAGGCAAGCCATACGGAAGACACCGGACCCTACAACTCTATGAGAAACATATTCCTCTACCTCGAAATCTACCTCGACCTCTTTGCTCGACCTGAGACACCTTCTGCGCCGAGCTCATACACTCGAAACTCATAGGCGGAAACATAAACCTCGGTAACCGACAACTCATTGAGTGAGGTTCATCGGGGACAACTTCATCAAGTAGGTTTCCATCGAGGACAAACATATTGTATCATGTGCCAACATAAGCCTGGTTGGCATTGTTTTTCTATTCAAAGAATATTTTGTTTTTACTTTGAGAAGGACGTGTTTCAACCTGCACATTGAGCACAAAGCAAAATCACACATCACCTTCATACTTTGCGTCGTAAAAATACACCTTTTAAAGCGCTATTAATAATATTTTAACGGAAATAAAGCGCAAAAACAAAAAAACAACACGCAAATTACCTTATTGTGTATATCTTCTAATCTCAATGCCCCTTGCTTTAAATATTTCAAAATCCAGTGTCTCCCTTCACTTACGTGAACTAGGCTCCTCACACTAAATAACTCATATAATAAAATACTTATAATTATTCATTATTAAATACTTTTTATGTTCAAATAGATTTGAGATTTCAAAAACAATTTCAAAGCTCTGCATTCTTCTCATTAACATTTTTGTTGACCAAAGCACTTAGATTATATTACCGATGGTAATAACAAGTGCTTATTGTTGGTTATCAACTTGTCCTACCTCACTCCGGCCATGTTGTTGTGGCAGTGAGAGAGTTGGGATATACAACACTAATATTTCTCAATTTTCACCTTATTTTCTAGAGGGCTTCCTCGCATGCATAAAATGCGACTTCCAAAAATTAGAACACAACCTATCACATTCATATCACGGTTGGTGGATGTAGTGGATGCGATCTTTGCATGATCTCAGGTGCTCGCTTTACAGCTATGTTGGTCAGTGTTGATGAATTTCACGGCATCTTTACGCATGTTTTGGTCACGTTGATGAAATTCAATGTGCTCTCTAGATGCTTCTCAATCTCATCGCAGACTCTCATGGATTCTAGACCTGCGTTTGACGGAGCTTGTGTTAATTTCTGAGCAACTTGAACTCTCGGATCCGATCAATCGCATTTCTCTCTTTTATTTTTATCTTTTCTTTCGATAACCAAATACGCTTTTGATCTTCACTTGAGTGACGAAATCCAAAAACAAATCCTCTCACCATGCATTTGATATCCGGACATCCCAACCCCGTGCATTTGATATCCGTAAGAGAGTAGTGTTTGGGAGCGTTTGCAAAGTGAAGCACGCAAATCTTTGGCCTGAAATGATTCTTTTATAAAATTAATTTGGGGTGCAAAATTGTGGAGAGGATCGTGATGTGCAGGAGTGTGACAGGGTTGCGTAAGCAGAGTGGAGACGAGGTTGCGCAACGGTGGACAAGGAGTTGTAGAGTGTAGAGGGTAGTAGGATTAGCGTGTGATTTAAAAAAATAGAGTGTTTTTCGTCTCTGTGTTCAAATTTTGAAAACGAGAATCAAATATTAATTAAATTTCTTTTTCTTGATTGAAAGCAAATTTGCATACCAGTTCAATTAATGAACAATTTGTTGGAGTTTCATAGGCCTATAGAGCTAGAAATCTCCTTTTCCCGTCGATTGTATTGGTGAAGCTCGATACCACAATAATTACGTAAGTCTCCTCGAGCACGTAATTTTGTTGATAATGGAAAAGAGAAATTACGTAAAAAATTGCAAGAGTTTACAAACACAAACTTCCAATAATTTGCAATTAGGAAAACAACCTATTTATAAAGCTACATGTCGTAACTTACTTAGTTATGGACCACTTGATAAAACAACAAGGGTCCATTTACAATAAATGATATGCTATCCAATCTGCTAACTTTCTTCCTATTTTAGAGCCTACGATACGACTCTGTTCTAGAGTCCTATCTTTTCTATCAATATTCTATTTTCTGAGTACTCTAATATTTATTAAAATATTCTAATTTAATAAGATTATTTTATCCATTAACTTCTACATTATGTGTTTGGATCATCTACTGTCATGGGAAACATTTTCTACTGCGTGTCTTCATACCTATCGTCTCGCTTTGTGTTCGTGTTGGCTTCTGGATCCTCCTTAGTTATTCAGCAGTGGAGTCCAATGAGATGGGCGGAATACGTGGCTTTGGCGGAGTGCTTTGGAAATTGTGGGAGCTCCTCCTCTCTATCCGTGTTAGCCGAATGTGTCCTCACCTTTGGAGGAAGAGAGCACCACCACCTTGTTTTCAACATGTCCGCACTTTGGCCACCCTTATGCGGAGGTCATCGACCCTTTTTTCTTTGCATACCGTATTGAAAAATATATACCACTCCTTTACGGATCGTGTGAGCTCACAATACTCCCGCATGTGTTGGTTCTCTCACCAACACTAGTATTCGAATCCTTCGCTTCCCCGCACTCACCTTTAGTTTCTTTCCGCGACGATGGTAGCGAGGAAATTTCCCGCCAACGTACGTGCTACTCCCAACCACCTACGAAAGCGTCGCAAGGCTTCAGTTGCTAAAAATCTGCCGACACTCAAAATCGGGACAACACACTGCACGATTCGGTGAGAGATGACCCTCTGGTTGGGGGTGGGTTTGCAAGTTCAGAAAAATTCCTCCCATTGGACACACCTAGGCATGGTAGCTTTCCTCCCCGAGGCACCAAAGACATAGCATTACCTAGGCCAGGTGGGCAAACTGCTAACATAGAGAGAGATATGTGGGCACCACGTAAGGAGCTTGTGGTCGCAGAGAGGTCAGTGCGCAGGGGCATGCGCTGCCACATACGCGTCTCCTCCCCTCCCCAATGACACATGTCACCATTCATGCTGGTACTCTCCTCGCCGGGCAGTCATCGATCATGGCCCAACTAAGCCACGAGCGCTTGACTAATGCGATATTAATGGTAAAACCAAAATCATAATTAGCACGGATACTATGCCGGGTGAAAGATAATTGCCCACACTTGCTAGATGATGAGCTTTCCACTATTACGGTGCATGAGAGGCCAATAGGTGTAGATGCCACAAACCTAAAATGGTGCTTGTAATTTCTCGAGCTCCTTTTGTCGCTTGTGTTGCTTTGAGATCACACGAATTCCTAGACGATAAACCGAACACATAGGCTTCTTCCCTAGCACTTTGACTTTCGTTGGAGACCGGAGCTGGTGAATAACAATGTCTCCCTTCCTTTCTCCCCCATTTTCCTCATCGCCGCCACAACTCTGCGAGGCTTTTCTCTTGATCTCACAATAAAACCTCTACGTTTCGTCGATGGTTCCATTGATAGACACGAAAGATACCTCCATTATTTCTCATTACTCCTCGCACCGAATAACAACTAAAGTGCAGTGCGAATGCCCGATGCCGCCTCTATCGTGTGACCGCCACCCCCATCGACGGCTTGTCATTAACATTTATAGAAATATTAATAACCATTTTCATATCAAAATATACACATGTATGTCTATTCAAAAATATTGTATGGATTTGTCTAAAGTGGCAGCAATTTTTTCATCGGATAATGACCTTTTAGTTAGAATCCAGCCGATTTTTTCAAAAAATATAGCAAACCGAGTGTGTTTGAATCATAAATAGTGGTAAATGAATTCAACACACACAAGCGTGCAAAGCACCTAAAATTCAGAAAATTCATAGCTATATCCTGCGAGTTTCCAAAAAAAATCCACCAAATTTAATCGAAAAATTGTGAAAAAATTTAAGTTTTTTTAGAACTAAATTTTCACCCGTTTTAAATTATACTCTTATAAAATATATAATTACTTAATAAACACATGCACCAAATAAATTATTATGAAGTTTATACCTTTAATAGTTTGCACGATTTTTGAATTATTATATACTTATATGTGTATATATATATATATATATATATATATATATATATATATATATATATATATATATATGTATATATTTATATAACTTTATATATTAAATTGTATTTCTAACAAATTTATCTCCACACATATATATAATTTATTATTTTAACAATTTAAATTTAAGTGTTATAGTGTAATTATGAAATTCAAAATTTATAGTGAATTTTTGACATCTCATTTTTTTAAATCTAAAAATATAATAATTTTTGAAAAAATACCTCTTCAAACTTTAAATTCTAAAATATAATGCAAGTTTTGCAAATTCTTTATTTTTTTGGTAAGTAGATGAACTAATGCGAGAGAAATTTGGCCAGAATTTGGTAGAATCTGGTGACGCGAGGCTGCTAATAAACTTCTAGTCCATGTCTCTCCTCCTCTCTCAATAAAGTGGGTCACAATTGATTTGAAACTCTTGGATCTCTTGGTTACCACAAAGCTCCCATTACTCCCGATCACGATTTAGTTGCTTTCGAACCAAAATTTTGCACCTATGTTTATTTTTAAAGGAAAGAAAAAAATTGATAATTGAAATTCCAATCTACTACCCCAAGTTCCGAGTTATTTTATTTTCAAAATAAAATTGAATTATAAAATTTCGGCTATAAATCACTTGTGTTGTTTTATTTTCAAAATAAAATATGATTATAAAATTTCTCTTATAGATAAGAATGAGATCATAAAATTTGCACTCTAAATTTTGTGGTGTTTCCTTTTAAATTTCTTTGGCAAATATTAATGATTCCAAAATAAATTTCTCAAATATATATATATTTTTGTTGTAAATTTAGTTTAAAAAGATTAACAAATAAATTGTAACATACTTTTGTACTAACCTTAGCCCCAACCAAAGGATAGAAGAAAGCATTTATTATGCTAACAACTACCATGGTCTTATTGTGGAGGTGGGGTCTATTTTCAACTTCCTCAAACTTTAAAATGGATGAAATTGATGTGTTTGTCTCATTATGAGACCTTTTAAAACCCATATAAAGAGATACGTCGATTCTACTTATGAATCGCAAAATTATTCCTCTTGTGACCTTTAAAACGATATAAATTTTACATCGATTCAACTTAAAAAGTCGAAAAATATGACCTATTAAAGTATTGTCCTTTTAGTCTTGCCACATCATCTGGCTTGCCACGTGGCACCCTGCATGGATATTATGCCACCAAGAAAGCCTATGTAGAAGGCGCTTCATCTGACCTCCGACGCCGCGTGCTTTACTCTTGGGACCTGACCCACCCAACTACGCTATTGTGCCCAGCTGGCCCAATCCCCAGAACTATGCAGGTCTCATCATGACCTTCTCTAGGGTCTAACTTATTTTTTTATGCCTAGACTCAGCCAGCAGGCTGCTCTGGCCCGAAACCTCTGACCTGGAGGGTCCCACAAATGGTTCCGTCCTTATTTGTGAGTCATTTTATGCTTAGAAAATTTCAAGTTTCTTTGAGAATTTCCCTGGCCTAAAGGCCCTCATGGTTCAACCACACCTAGTTAAACTTAGGCGTTAACAAGCCGAAAGGAGACGAAGAGCCAAAATCGTTCACCTCTTTTTGAATCAATGCACTCAAAAATACATAGAGAACATGTATCTAAGTGCACTTCTCAAAAATCACAGGAAATCAATCCAGTTTCCCAACTTTGACGACATACAAGAATTGTCCATGCATACTCAACTCACATACATAGAGAAATTGATGAAATCAACAAAATTTTATGCTAAAGAAAATCACGTCCATCAAGTTAGAGAAAATAAATATAGAGAGAGTTTTACCATCTCCTCATGTATGAAAGCATGGGCTGAGGTTTACCATCTCCTCATGTATGAAAGTAATTGAGAGTCAAACTCTCTAGCATATACAAAATTCAACCCTTTCCTCATAACAATATAAGCATCCAATCAATACAACGCAGCCTGCACCTAATATTCAATTATAAGAAGCACTATTAGCTCAAATTCAAAGTTCACGGTTTGGTTAATGTAAATCTATAATTTAGGCTCAAAATAAACTCATTAATGTAGTTATTGTTAGTAACTTACAACAACAAATTCATCTACAAAAATTAATCTACGTCTATATTGAGAAACATTGATGACATTTCCAATAATTTATTTAAAATTAAAGAACTAAACTTTGTGGTTAACAAGAGGAAAAAATAAATATATTAGGTTGTTTGATCCAATTCAAAACATTCATATTTTGTTTTTCTTAGATTGAATTTAATCCTTCTTTCCCTAACTAGGAACAAACCTATTTTACTACTCTAGCTCTAGGAAACCATGGGTTTCTTGTCCCTCCATGCCTAAAGCTCCAAGAGAAACAATTTCCCATCCAGGTAGTATGCAATTAGTTAATAATTCATCTAATACTGTAAGTTCCATAGATCCGATTACCTCAATCTGGTGCACTAGCTCCATGTCCATAGTCAAAGAGCGGACTTTTCTCTTCAAAAATTCCACTAGCGTCATCTTCCCCTTTAACACTCAATCCTCCTCTCTAGTTGTGTATTCCCAACAATACATTTCAAAGTCTCCCTCAATCACCTGCATCAACGGACCATCAATCTCTACACTTCCAAATTTTAGAGAAAAGAATAATTAAAATAAAATAATAAATGGATTCCAAAATTTTAGGGAAAATAATATTAAAAATAAAATAATAAATGGATTACGTAAAAATAAAAAATAAATTAAAAATGAGTATTTCTTCTTAACCTAACTTATAAATTAAATTTGTCAAAATTTCCCACAAATTTATGACGACCCACCTACCCATATAATTCATCATACTAAGTAGTTATCAACAATGTGAGGAGGCAACTTAATGCTACTGAGATGTTAATTTATGCAATATAATTTCCATAATCATTAAACCATTATTGAATTATTTAATAACCTATATTAGTAATCCTTGTATATTGAAAACCAAACATACGTGAAAATTAAATAAATTAAATGCATCATTGGTAATGTCTCGGTAATAAAATTACAATAATTCGTCAATCAGTAGTCGTTGTAGCACTGAAGTCACATTGAAATTGAATCAAAGTGTTTTGTGTGTTAGCTTCAAGTAATGAAATAAGAATGGTATATACAATACCCAAATAACGCATTTCTCAACTAATTTGAGATAATCCTTCCTTTTTAATCTACTTCCTTTCGCACATCTTATCATTTCCTTTGTTGTAATATGCTAGATCGTGACTATATGGGACCTAATTCCTAGCAATAAGAACATGTAAGTGGAAAATGTTGTTATCTCAACCTAGCTTTCAAACAAGAAACTAGTAATGACCATCATGTGCCTATAAGGTAGCATGGATTAACATGGATTTCCCATTGCTAACCAATTTTTTAGAGGATAAAGCTGGAGGAGATACTTCCTACCATTCTTGATAGAAATAGGTTCAACACCCTATCATTGATCTTTACTATGCTAATGTTGTTTTTCTTAAATTTATGCCATTGAAAAAACAATTTGGGAAAACCATGCCTCTCTGTAAAACCTACACTTGCTTTACATATCATAGCAATTTTTGGAACTAATAATTAAATCACTAAATAATGCTTCATTGCACATACCATTACCTTGTCGATGTCTAGGACGACCTACCGTTACTTTAGTGCCATAGTTTTTTTGGCTATCGACTAGCGATTAACCTATAGATTAGCTTACCAAAAACACATAATCATGCGTAATCATACATAACCGCTTCCATGCTATTAATAACTGATAAGTATTGGCGTTCAGTAAGCAAGTATGTTTAATAACCATGCCCTTCACAACATCTATCCGTCACCGCATAAATCAAATTGATGTCCGCGTATCACTTTTTCCTTTAAATTTGTATACTTATATGAAGTCAAATAATTATCATCCTTAATAGAGAAAAAACAAAAAAATTTCATATAATAACTCCGTATGTGTGTGGGTTCACATGTCCTTATAAATATGAGTTCTATTAGTTTGATCGATTTCAATAGAAAAACAAGTAACAATAAACAAGCTAAGCTATAAGGTAATTTAGTTGTTGAAAAATCTAAATATAGGCGTGCAAAATTCCCTTCCAACTCAAAATGTTGACACTAAACCCTATGTCTAAACTTCTGAGCGTGTACCATTCTGTTAATACTATCATGTAGTAAATGATTACAATATAAAATTATACATGTCCATACAATAAATCCACACAATATATATATATAAAAATTGTTATCTAGCTTTTTGGTAATGTAGAAAATCCGTATGTAGATTCAAAATGATAATTGTAATATGCTAAAACAATAGACTTGAATATACTCTACCAATTGTGTGGAAACCATTACGATCATGGAATTAGAAAACATGAAAGAGAAAGAATTTCAATCACACATTACGCAAATATTTCCTCAGGAAAGCCACAACTAAAAACCGCTACGTGTATGTTGAATAAGTCGAGAGAGACAGAGGTATTATAATTCTTTTCTACCAACCAAAGAAACCTATGCACTATCTATATCTCTCTCAATAGCTTCCTGAGACAAGCCTTGGCCAATGCTTAGCAATTTTCTAGCCTCCGAGATCCTTGTTCCTTGTGTTGTTTCCTCGCAGCAACAGTATCCCTTATTAATTGTGGAAATGCAATATGAATTTCACAATACATGTAAGTGTCCTACTGCATGTGCACCACTGGCCACAATTTGGACCAGATGTATACAAGCGATAATACACAGCTGTGAACTCCCAATACTAGGTATTTCTCAAAATTGACTTGCATGAGTGTTGTGAGTGAATCATTAGTTATTTGACTGACCTACCAGATGTGGTTCAAGTCCAAGTTCCACTCTTTTGACCTGTCACTGGCTCCTCCATAGTTAGAACTAGTCGCCCGAATTTCAACTCTCAGTATAAAATAAGTTAATTAATTAAAACTCAAAAATAAACTCAACTAGGGCTCCATAATATAGGAGACTTACTCTACATGACTCAAGTTAGACCCTCAACTTTCGATAAGATTAATTGAACCAACTAAAGTCATAATAACTTCTATATTATTCCAGAAGCAAGTTGTCTTTCAGATGTGGAATTACACTGTATTCTAATTTAATTCAAGGGAAAATTAAATTGAGAATCTTTCTTGGTGCCATTTTCAACACTCCTCCCTCACAAGAAAGGAATTTAACTCCATTACTGATCCACGGTACCCATGTAACATTATGCATGCAACTTGCTTCTCTTTGTTGTTGTTGTAATGCAAAATGTGTGCTGCTGAAAAATACCCACAAAAATTGAATCGTGTGATCGAGCATGATGCATGCGACACCAAGTCTCGGCGTACGCTGGCTAATGGTCTCTGACAAACTCTGCATTGCCGCCGAGATCCGCACGATGCCATCTTGCTACCGCCACTAACTGCGCATCGTGCTCAAGCATTTAGATATGTTGCTAGTCTTTGGCATCTATCACTACGGAATTTGATTGCAACAACTACCATTGATCCATCCTGCTATTGTATGACCTATCCAAAAGAAGAGAGTGAGCTCAAGCCAAGTTGCGAAGACTTACTAGGATTAATCCCAATTCAATTAAACCCTGAGACAAAATTTTGTAGAGCAATCTCTAATGTCCAATGATATCGATGGAAAGTTAAAATTTTCACTGTTGTTATTGTTGTTTGTATTATTTAATACCACGATACATTACCACACTCCCTCCTTCGAAGCACATAATATCAAAAGTGTTCGATTATGCTATCACTATCTTAATACATATTTACTCGATGCCCATATCTTCAACATAACCTTCTGCTACTAGTGTAAGCTTATTTCAAGCTCATTACATTAGGCATTGGATGTTCCTAGAAAGTGTGACCTTCACTTTAGCACTTCTTCTAAGAAAAAATAGGCTTAAAGTCATACTTGATATGTCATGACTCAACGAAGGGTTTAGGCGTTTTCTATTCGATTTGGGATTTTAGATTAGTAATCATGTGCAATCTTGTAAAAATATTGGTCCTAAAGCTCTTATCATAACTCACTAAGGTACATAACTGAAACGACCGAAGTCTACTCTTATAACTCCACCAAGAAGCAAGAATTTATCCATTCTCTATATTTCAAAGGCATCACAACTTGAATATATCAAACACATGACTTATAAGGATGGCCCTATGTCGATTGAGAATTGCACATGGAAAAAGAAAAAGCCGACATAATTGGTTGCTTAAAGTTGCATCTCATAAGGTGTGATTGCGCACATATTATTCATTGTAAGTATGGGCTCCCATGAGATAATCAAATAAACCTACCCTCTTTGTCCACTAGTGATTTTTTCAATTATCACCTTCTGCAACATACCGTAGTCATTGCATTATTTGCCAGCTCATATCAACATCATATAATAGAAAATAATCCATGGTTGTCATCATCGAGATATAAACACATCATTATTATCATAACAACTTGAATTTTAAGATACCACATGCTCATGCGTGTCATCATTAAACCATCACTACATATGCTGCCATAGGCCATCGTGGAACCTTCAGTTTAATATTATAACATTAACCTACCTTTACCAAAAATATAACGATTGCATAAAATATAATAAACCGAATCGCATGCTAACATAGCATCACGAGATATGATAATCACCTCAACATAAATGCAGCATGCAGAGATCAAGAACAACTTTTTTCATAATTCATTAGAAAAATAAAGATTCGTTCAACTTTGCATGTAGAATGAATACCACTTTATTACATTTAATAAAAATAACGACTAAATATCTATATGTGAGATATTATCTGAGTTGGTTACCATGCCTTGGATCATCAATACCAAGTGTCATGTTCTCATCAAGCATCATTAATTTTTCAATAATCATTTCATTGCCTGAATGAATGGTGCGAGCTGATTCATAGAGATGTATGTTCACCCTAATCAATATGTTCATTTTTTCGCATGCTTATTTATGTACACCTTCAAACTTTGCGAGTGCTTCATCCTATAGAGCCATACTTTCTACCGTGCAACATTTTCATAGTGAAATCCAGTGGAGAGAATATTGTTAATCTGCTATAATGACTTAAATCATCAATGCTAAAGTTTGTCTCATATTTGTAGACCTTTTGATCATTACCTTTTGATTCGTATATCACTTGCCAATTTTGCTCATCTATTCCAGGATTGTTATGCTTAGTATCATGTAAATCGACGATGTCAAACATTGTTTAAGTTATTATTGTCTCCTTGCAAGAAAAAATTAGCTCATCTGCTACTAATTCATCATGGAATATAAATCTTACTTCTTCCATGACTATTTATACTTTTGTCTTTAAGTTTCTATATAGATCATATGCAGTGTCCTTTTCTAAAATGTACATAGTCGATTATCCTAACTGAACGTTGCAGCCTTTCAAACCTTTTGAGAATTTCCCACTCTGTCCTTTCTCATAAATTACAATTTTTCATATACCTCCTATCTCGGCACTTTTAAATTATAGGGATTATGCATGATCCTTACTAATAATACCTAACCATCATTCATTTGTGTTGAATCCATCTAATACGTATACTTGTCAGTGGGTCTCTAAAAATTGTCCTTAAAAAATACATTCACTTTCACCATCATGTCCATTATGTCACCTCCATTTCACCTCATATCACTACACATGCTCATCACTGGTCATCTATCTTACTTCATTATTATTTGGGATGCCACCCTTGGCAGCTTTTATAAACATTATTAATTTCCTGGTATTTTTGGTGAATTTGCGAGATCAAAATTTATGGAAATAATACTGCACTATATCATACCTTAAAAAGTGGAAAAAGTTTTGTGAAATGTAGCAAGTTCAATTGGAGGCTTCCAGGGCCTCTTACATGCTTGGCTCCCAAAAGATCAGAGTCGAAACTATCTTCATGATATCAAGGGAGGATTTCGAAGGAGGGATATGTGGCCTATGGATTCAGGCAAATCTGGTTGAAGTATATTCTGGATCAAAGGAGAAGAATAAGGATCCTCATTATTGAGGAAAGTCGCTTTGAAATTTGTATAAATGGAGGGAGATCTCTCTCCTTTATTTGCTAGCTTGTTAACTTAACTCGTCGTGCTTTAGCACTTTCGCGGTGCTGAAGAACTTGAATAAAGCTTTGAGAGTTCCAAGCACGTGGAAGGAGATTTGAAGTGAGATGTCATGGAGCATATTGGAATGTAAGGTAGAGTAGGTTTTATTTTGTATTTTTTCTTTGATTTCATTCAAGTGTATCATTTCATTATTATGTTGTTTTTCATTTCATTGAAAGTTTTGATAGTTTAGATTTTTCCATTCATGCGAGTGTGTTCGACCGGTCGTGACAGAATGATTAGTTTTTAATTCCAGATTGATTGTAAGTATTGTGTAAACTGTGTGCTCGCTCAAATCGTCTCGAGAAAGTGGTTTCTATCATTTTCCAATTGGATTAGATTTGGGCATTCGGATATACAACAACATGCTTTTTAATTTTCTTTTTGTCATTTGGATTCTAGCTTAATAGAATTTACTGGGTTAATACGTGTAGTATGTGCTAACAAGCTAAGTCATCTCATAATAGAGTACTTCTATCATTTTCCAATTGGATCAGATCTCGGTATCTGGGATGTACTGAGAACATGGTTTTTACTTGTCTTTGGTCAATAAAACACTTAAATATTAAATTTCCGACTGGATGGCGACAGAATTTGTGCTCAATAAATCATCTCAAGAAAGTGGTTTCTCTTATCATTTTCCATTTAGATTGGATTTGGGCATGAGAGATATGCCAACAACGCTTTTTACTTGTCTTTGATTTCAGTGCAACAATCCTGAGATTGGAATTCCAATTATGCAAATAGATTAAATTTTAATTCCTAAATGTAGAATATATTTCCAAGTTAATGTAGGAGTGTGTGATTAGCTTAGTTTTTAGTTTTCATAAATTGATCCCTAGCATACATTGTCCACATATGTCTCACAATTCTCTACCGATCCTCGATCGATTGTTGTGTTAGAAATCTAATACAAATTATTTTACTCAACAATACCTAAGAGGAACTTTTTTATAAAATATCCATTTACCATAGTGTTTATTGCATTCGAAAGTTTTCCCAATACTAGCGATATATACATAATGGATTTTGTATGAGGCTTTCATTACTTACTCCAATCCCAAAAAATTCTATGGTGTTGTTACTTTGTTCATCTACCTTGCTTAGGTATCACAAATCCTGCTCGAGATAAAATATTTCCATTATGGTAAAGTGTTTCATCATTTCCATTCTCACAACTTTTGATTTTACTTTATTATTCTCCTTTTATAGGTACTCCATGTGAGTTTATTATTTCTTTTATCTAATTCTGACCGTGCTTTCTATTATGGTTCTTAAAAAAATGGTATTCATTAATAAAGCATAGTCATTTAACTTCATTTGTCAATTGACAATATTTTATTCCTGATGACACATTTAGACCTTCTAATGATTCTTATCATGTTCTTACATGGCAAATACTACTATGATTTCAAAACCACTAGACACTGCCAGCTTATTCATTCACCAGATATCTCGATGAGTGCCATGGTTTTTTCATCACTTTATTCCAAAAAATATTCCACTCAGTGTTTTAGGATATGACATTTTCTCGTTGTTGATTTATTGTCATTAGGATAATTTTGAGGGTCAAAGGAACGAGCGCATCGAACAAAAACTAAAGCTAGAAGAAAATAAACTTTAAAATAACTAATAAGATTCAAGATGATATTGTCATCTAAGGTAAATATTTTTGGAGGTAAAGAAAAGGAAACCTATTTTTTAATTGTATTTTCATCTTATCTCCATAAAAGATTTACTTAAATGTCAAATGTAGGCTCGTTGGATGAAAAATTGAATTCCACATCCAATGAGTACCTACTCTACATAATTTGCGAGTGTAGATCTCATTGAAAAAATGAAAATGCATGAAAAAACCGAGCAAGTAGTTTTCTGTCATATTTTCAAAATTCATCTCTTTTATTTTATTGTTTGATTTATTATTTGTTGTTTTCCTTAAGAGGCTCATTTTAGAGCTCAAAAATCTCCTTGAAGACACATACTTATTGAAACTTCCATTTACTTACCTTAAACATCTATCTAGTACTATCTTTTGTTCATTCTCTTGTCATTCTAAGCTGTTCTTATTGTTATGTGACCTAAAATAATCATCATTAGAAAAAAATAGAAAGTTCACTATTTCTTCACAAGGTAACTTTCTCAATCATATATTGCCAACATTAGGAGTTTAAACTTGAATAATATTTCTTTACATTTACTTAGAACCCTAGTCACTGCCTAATTTTGCTTCATTGATGTGTACCTCCTGGTTTTCAATATATACTATTATTCTCTCAATTTAATCATTACAATTTATGCACATCTTCCTTGAAGAGGTTAGTGTCCTCCTTTACTTCTTGAGGTTATCTTAGCGATTGTATCATAT
Source organism: Pinus albicaulis (assembly GCA_034641835.2). Lineage (NCBI taxonomy): Eukaryota > Viridiplantae > Streptophyta > Pinopsida > Pinales > Pinaceae > Pinus > Pinus albicaulis. Next base: position 1,327,959,049 of record CM076579.1, read on the forward strand.
GTATGTGATCTTATATTACTCATATCTAATCTAACTTCTTCTTAATGTTCATAGTGAAGGCCTCTAAGTCTATATTTGTCCCGCATAAGAGAAACACTTAAATACATCTTAATTCTTCTCACATAATTAATCACAACATGACCTTATGAAAATAATTCGATTATCATCACTTAAAACTATATGCATCATCATGTTTAAGATTCAGGATGTTTCTAATCTGTTTTAAAGATAATTACGTAACCGCGAATTTCCATTCGTATGCAGTGCTACTAATCAAATCGCAACTCAAATAAATATCGTAAATGCGATAACTAATCACTTATATTGGGTGTTTTTAAACACACTACTCATTCACGTTTTGTAACATGTAGTAGTTTTCATATCCTTAATTATGGTTAGTATAAACTAGGTATATAATATATGTCTATTTCAAATTCATCGAAATTTATATTAATTTTCTTTTTCTCTTTAATAAATACTCTGTTTAATGAGATAATGTCTTTCATAGTCACATTAACCAATAGCATTTCACTCATCATTTACCAAACAACTTGCATAATTTCGAGAAAACTTAGTTTCTGCTAGAAAAAGTAACTAGTAAAAATTAAAGATAACTCTAACAAAAAGGATTCAACTGACATGCATTTCCATCCATACATACAACTAACTAGAAAGTGCACCAACATGTTACGAAAGGGAGCGCCGTGAGTTTAGAATATGAAAAATAACATATATGTATGAAGTGATTCCTCGCCATGGAAGTAGATGAGGGAATGCACTCCACCTCTCGTTTTAAAGTGAATGTTTGCCTATCCTGCTAAAGGAGCAATTCATATTGGACATTCCATTAGTTCAAAGTTCCAAAAGCATATCATTTAGCAATATTTGGTGCAAAATAATGCATTTCCACTTTGTAAAGGCACCATCAAAGACATAAACTAGATTGAGGATATCTTAACATATTAGCATGTAAATGAAAAATTGATAAAGGATGTTGTCATATGCAGATCAAAGTGTGAAAACATAGAAAAGGATTGTAGTTACATTGTCATAAAGCATGGTCAAATGTGAGCTCGTAGGGGAAAAGGAATTGGAGTCACGTACTCATAGATGCATACCTAAAACAATTTGTATGTAGGATTGCATATGAGTTTGAATCATAAAATATATAATATGTAAAATTATTTTTAATTTTAAAAGTGTGTTTTTTATAAAAATATCCAAAATAATAATTTTAATTATAATCTCCAAATATTTTAGAACCAAATTGGATTTTTAATTCTATATTAATTTATCATCAAACATGTTTTTAATTTCAAATGCCTAAATTGGAGAAGATTTGTGAAACTCTTATTTTTAAATGATAAGCATTTGAGATATACACAATATTTATATTTATTCATCAAACCTTAATTGAGAAGCAATGATAACACTAGACATATAGGTAATACCCATATTTTGTAAAAAATTCATCAAACCTTAATTGAGAAGCAAACCAATGCGAAAAATAAAAGATGAGATCGTAAGGACTATAATTTTCGAGTAAATTTCGCGAACAAATAGAGTGAATAAGACAATTCTTTGGTTGTATATGAGTTTGGATCATTAAAATATATGCACATTTTAATTTTTAATAATAATCAAATAATAATTTTCAATTATATATTAATCCAAATATTTTACAACATAAAGTGATTTAATTGTTTATTAATCTGTCATTAGCATATTTTTTTAATTACAAAATGGCCAAATTGGAGAAGATTTGGAAAACTCCATTTTTAAATGATAACATTGGGCATATATATGAAGAGTGATGTCTCGCCATGGAAGTTTACTTTTTGAGGGAACACCCACCTTTTGTTTTAGCGTAAGAATGTTTGCTTATCCTTTCTAAAGGAGCAATTCATATTGGACATTCCCCATTGGTTCAAGTTCCAAAAGCATATCATTGTAGTATTTTATTTCCCAAAACAATGCATTTTCATTTGTAATTAGCATCATCAAGTAGACACAAAGATTGAAAGCTTTGCTTCAATGATTAAAGACATGAGCACTTTCCATATTGAAAAATGAGCCTTTTATTTTTGAACTCATAGAGAAAATGATTGAAGTTACGTGAAAGTACATATGCACATGAATTTGAATCATAAAATGCTCTCCAGGGTAGAACAAGATTGAAGCTTTGCTTCGATGAGTTAAAGACATAAGTATTTCATATTGAAAAAATGAGCCTTGTTATTTTGAAAGTCGCTAATTATCAAATGATATTTTAGAGTCTTCCTTTCCCAAAAATAGAAATGTCAGTATATTGATATCCTTATCGAGATTTTTCAACTATAGACCATTCAACGTTCGTACAACACCACATTGTGCACTCCTTTCCACTTTAAATTCTTCACCGAGATATGCTTAATACAAGTTCCATTGCACTCCTTATATCAATATCAAAATTGTTTTAGAAATTCAAAGAATTTTTTGAGAGATCACTAAAGAGAAAAATAAACGACTAAAATGACCTAAATATACAATGTTATAGTCTTCCAGTGTATCACGTTCACGCTAGTGAAAACCTATGATCCAAAAGTTCCATTTTCTCATGAAGTCCTTACACCATGACCTCTAGGATTATTTCTCTGTGTCATCACCGTGTGCTTATCCTTCAAAATATTAGTTCAAATCCTTTGCAGCATTGACCATATAATTAGCATCTGACTAGCTTCTAAATGTGTGATAGTTTTCATTTCTTATTACATTTCCTTCGAGAATAGAAAACGAATTATTTTTTAAGAAATCTAGTTCTCGAGGCTTTGAATGGTGAAGAAGGTTAAAAAGAGATTTGGAATTGGTTGGCTTCAAGAAAATTCAAAGAATATGCAATATACAAATTAAAATGACAACATATCAGAGAGCGCATTCTGTCTGTTATTTTTTATAAGAAAAACATTTTTTTGCAAAATTTCACCTCTATAATCGTTTCCTTTTCCCATACATTGAACTCATGAATTGATTTTTCAAGACATATAATAAACCCAAACCAAGATGGGTCATCTGTACACCACAGACATTGGACCTCCAAAATTTCATCCCTATGTGTTACAGGTAGTTGTTACGCCAGCTATGAAAAGCCGATATAATGGAAAACAAAAACGCAAAGGTTGATGGTCTAGCAGTCCAAACACATTCATCAATTTCAAAGGAAACGTACGCAGTTTTAATAATTTTGAGAAAAGAAAACTGCTCAAAGCTTTAAATATTTTGTACAGAATTTCTAGGTTATTATTGATGAGAAATAAAATTTCGAGAGGTATTGGAAAATAAAACCCTCTGCTTCCAAAAAACATATCTGCAATTTAATAATTTTATGAAAAGAAATTGCAGAAAGCTTTAAAGATTTTGTACAGAATGCGTTAGCTCGAAAATTTCTCATGTTATAAAGTGATGAGAAATAAATTTTTTAAAGGTTTTGGAAATAAAACCTTCGGCTCTCAGAGTTTTTCATTTTATGAGAGAAATTGACTAAAAGCTTTAAAGAGATTCTGTACAGGAAACCTGCCTCTGCGATTTTGCAGAAAACATGAAATAATTTCAAATTACATAATACCAATATTATATTTCATAGTAAGGTGGATGATTTTAGTAATGTTTAGTAAGTTGAGTTAGTTGAGTTAGTTGTGGTTATTGGATCTGTTAGTGTAAAAAATTTCAATCTTCTAAGCGATTTTATCCAATGGCCCCAAAGCTTACCTAACAGAATGACAGCTAGGAAAAGTTGTTTTCAAATAATAACGCCCTTACGGTGTAATAAAGCTAGAAATGACACGTCCATTTGAAATATTAAACACATATTTTGATTGTAGAGAATATTATTCTAACATTGATATACTACTAAATCTCTTAACAAAATTAAATATAGTTCGTTGAGTTCACCAATAAAAATATCCAACGCTCCTCTGAAAAAATAAAATATCCGAACGCATGTTATACATACCTTCAATGCATCTTCTTAAGAGTTATAAAGAGCGACTTATTCTAACATCAATATATTAATAAATATTTTAACTTTTTAATATTAATCAATCATACACATAACTAACAAATTGAATAATAATAGACCTAACAAACAAATCAAATAGTTCTTGAAATTTTATATGTGTATATATAATTTTTTATTATGTTATTAGTGTTGGTCTATATATATTTAAACATATTTAGCATGTGTATGAGATTTTTCAAGAAACAATAAAAAATATATAGATAATGTGGTCTCAGAAATAATCAAAGATAGTTTAGGAAAGACAAGTTAAAAGATAGTAGCAAAAATATATACATATGTACTCTTTGCATAGAGCCGAAATTGAGTACTAAAATAAGTTCATATAACACCAAATTCATAATAAAAGAAAAAAAAATGTATATTAAGTTACAACACCCGGTCGTGGAAGAACAAGCTCTAACATAGGTTGACGAATATGTGTAGTAGAGGAGCCACCACAAAAATCACAAATTTTCCAAACTCCTAGATCTAGTACTAATGTTGATTTGAACAATCGTTCTGCCTCCATGTTCTGCTCCCTGAATATGATGACATGTAAATGAGTTAAATGTATTTTTTAGATTAATAGTGTGATCCAAAATAGGAGACAATAAAATATTTCAGTAAACCTGGACATTGGTTATCCAATTCACCATAAGCAATGAATCACCAAAAAAATGTATACTTGAAATCCCCTATTCAAGTGTGAAGAAAAGAATATCTTTGCAAGACAATAATTCCAGAGAGTTGTTTGACCCTGACCTATATCCCATAAAAACATGGAAAGAGTGAGAAACTGAGATGTGAATACTAAAGTCGCTGCCACTATGATCGCCTGAAGTATCGGAGGTTCCATCAAAAAATTGCCATGGAAGTGCTTGATCGAGACATTTAGCTTTAATAATTCGAACTCTAAGCACATCCTTAACTTGGGGAAATGACTAATAATGGTCATTGCTTTAGTCGTAAACTGACCTGGGAGAGGAGGTATTATTTCCTAAGATTGAACAAATGCGAGAGATATATATCCCCAAGCATATAATCAAAGGAAAATATTTAAAAGTACAAGAAGATGGGAGTGATAACCATTGATGCAATGCATCCTCAACAAAAAAACCATACCATGATCCGATCTGAACGTCAACTGATTTGCAATGAGACCAAATTTTTTGTCCAAAAGGACATAGTAAGAAAATATGAGTGATTGATTCATCTATCACTTTACATAGGGAGCACCAACTTGGTCCTTGAATCAATTGATTATAAAGGGCATCCTATGTCAGGCCTTTCTTATTCAAGATACACCACATTAATATATTTTCTTTAGGCAGACAACAAGATTTCTAGACCAAATTCCACCACCATCGAGGGACAACATGATTGAGATAAGAGAATAGGAATACATAACTCACCTTTGGAGTATATAAGCCAGATGGAGAAATAAATCACACCAATTCATCCTCTTTGTCAGTAATTATGCTATGACCACGATGTAAAGCCCCAAGAAATTTATTCCATGACTTAATAATAATTGAAAGAATGCTCATATTTGTATAAGATTTCCAACCCTGACACCAAATTGTGGTAGAAGTTGGATCAATGATATGTGCCAACTTGGAAATACCCTGATCCTGTAGGAGATCAATTAAGGGAGGATGAAAAAGATGATCTCTCCCACTCTCAGGCCATGGGTCCTGACCAAGACGAACTGAAACACAAGAGCCCACTTTCCAAGCCAGTGCCCTACATATGGTCTCAAAGGTATTAATCAAATCCCTCTAGATAATAGATATGTTCCCCTTTGGTTTATCATCTCTTCGAACTTAATCTTCCATAGAAATAGGAGAAATGTATTTATCTATTACTATTGAAGACCATAAACTTCGCGAGGTCATCAAACACCATCAACACTTCGTATCCAAAACATGTGAGAATATGAAGAGGTTCTTAAGGCCCCAAGCCCCCTGAGCTTTTGGACGAGCCATTCCCCCCAGCCCACCCATGGCAAGGTGGACTCCTCTTTTTTTCCAAACCATAAGAATCTGAAAAAAATGTGTCTGATATGTTTAAGAATACCTTTTGGAATCCATGCCAAGGAAGCCCAATATACAAGAATGGCTTCAAGAACCAATTATTGAGAACTATACGCTCAACCCTGGAGAGCCACCAATGACACTAGTTTTTAATGTGTTTCTCCACTTTAGAAATCGACCATTTATAGTGCATAATATGATATGTATTATGTTTTCAATGGAAGCCCAAATATTTTATACCATCATCCATCTGACTAGAGGCCATAGGCAGAAAATTTAAAATTTATTGAAGTTCAAGAACCCCAAGGTTGGAGGCAAGAAGAGTATATTTTTGAAAATTTATCACTATGGTGGTGGATTTCCCAAATAAGGAAAGAATACTCTTCAATAAAGCCACTTCCTGAGGGGAGCCATTACAAAATATTAGAATGTAATCAACAAATAATAGAAGAGAGATAGCCAAAGATCTGGTCAACGTAAAACCTTAGAATATACTACATCGTTTGGATTCCACCAGTAAGTGACTCAGGCCTTCCGCCACCAACAAGAAAATAAGGGGAGATAGAGGGCATCCTTGACGAATACTGCGATGGACATGAAAATGGGGGATGATGCACCATTAATTAGCACAACAAATGAGATAGTTTGAATACAACTCATCAACCACAAAATAAAATCAAGAGAGAATCCAAGATGAGTGAAGAGAAGCCTCAGATAGATCCATCTTACACAGTCATAAATGTTTGATAGGTTGATTTTAATTACCACACCTTTGAGATTCATTGTATTCATACTATGAAGGACTTCTTGCACAACCCCAATGGCTTCATGAATTTTCCTTCCTTCAAGAAAACTGAATTGTCCCTTAGATATACAGGTTGAAACAATAGGCTTAAGCCTTAAAGCAGTCACCATAGTTATAACTTTATAGATTGTGCTACATAGTGATATGGGCCAATATTCCTCGAAGGAAGATGGGTTGTCCACTTTTGGAATCAGGGCAATGAGAGTATAATTAAATGCAGGAAGCATTTGACATTCCCTCCTTGATTCTTCAACTACATTCAAAAGGTCAGATCCAATAATATCAAATAATCCCAGAAAAATTTCAACTCCCCATCCATCTAGGCCAGGACTCGTATCCTTTTAAAAATTATGAAGAAATTTTTTCAACTCATCTTTGGTGACTTCAAACATTAAGGACCTATTTCCTTCATCATTTATGAAAAGAGGAAAAGGAAGGAAAGTGTGGATAACCTAAGCAGTGGTGGCTTCTTCTTAGGCATTAAAAATATTTTCAAAGTGACACTTCCCCATGTCAGCCAAGGAGAGGAATGAAGAAGCTACCTAACCTTTATGATGTCTCAGAGACCATATAGTGTTGCTTATTTTACACCCTTTTGTGAAAGCCTGGAAAATTAGTATTGTTATCCCATTCACAAGCCAAATTACTTGAATATTTAGTCACCACTCGAATTCCCATCTTTCTAATATTTTTTGTTTCTAGGACTCAAGATGAAAGAGTTGTCTTTCGAGTCAGCTAATCCATATCCTGAGTCAGCTAATCCATATCCTTCCTCATCTTGGTCATGAAAAACCTGAAGTTGGTCTTTGATCTCTCTGAGTTCCGTTGACTCAACGTGATTTTTAGCCAAGGCATATTCTTTAGTTTACATTTTAATGCACTTTAAGTTTTTTGCAAAAATATTCCCTGACAAAGCACCCAATAGTGGATAAAATGTGACCAGCTTGTCTTAACCATATCCAAAAAAGATTCATCTTTGAGCGAGTGTGAGTTCATTTTAAATGGGATCGTAGGTTTTTATGATGCACTTTTAATTTCAATGAAGATATGGGAGTGATATGAAACCACACCAACACCTACCCAGTGTTAATGAAGGAAAAATGTTCCATAAACATTTCTACAACCAAAAAATTCTCAAGTATCTTAGCAGTTCGGTCAGACCCCGATCTATTTTTCGCCATGTGAGATTCAACTTGACAGGCTCAATATCAATAGGGTCTGCCAAAGCTTGATCACCCCAGCATTCAAAAACCCACAATGAAAAATTTAAGTCTCCGCCAATGATTGAAGTGGGGATATCAATAAAATATTTTTTTGAAGAAGAAATCCAAATATTCCTTCCAGTTTTGATTTGGACCATAAACATTTAGCATAGAGAAAGACGTGTCCAATTCCTCAAAAAAAAATCCAATGCATTAATTCGATACTATGCTCCAAGAGTTGATTAACTTAATAAGTTTCTTGTTACAACCAATCTCTAAGCTACCCGAATGACCTGAGGCATCCAAAGACATAAAACACCAAAGGCATAATATTCAATTAACTATATAAGAAAATTTTGGTTGATTAAAATTTAGGATATGAATAGTTCTGTTTTAATAGTACAGTGTATATATATATATATATATATATATATATATATATATATATATATATATATATATATATATATGCTTGAGTCTATTTCAGGTAATTGGAAAAACTAATTGTTATCATTCTTATTTAAGTTCAATTTCTACAAGTGACATTATGAATTTGACTTTGCTCTTTTTTTTTATTGAGTGTAAATAGTCTCTCAAGAATAAAAACATGTATATTCCTAATATAAAATAAACAAATATCATAGATATAAAAATTAATCAAAATTTTATATCACTTTGTTGTAACAATTAACCAAAATTTTCTATTACTATTTTATTTAATAAAATAGAAATCACATAGGTAAATGAGAACACTAAACATATTCTTAGAGTTCTAATGGTTTAACCTTAATTTTATGAAAACCAAAATATCTATTTTCAATATTAATTAATTCATTGTTACTGAGAGTCATATTATAATTTAATGTTCAACTTAAATGACAATAATTTAATCATAAATAAGTAATTATGATTTTTTTGGGTCAAATCTTATTTTTGTTGTTTAAAATGGGGTTTTTACTGCACATATGGATTCAACACCTTCAAAAATATTTGGGGCACTCACATTATAGAGATTTTACAACTCAAACTTGTGATTCCAAGAAATCCTTGTCCAATTAGAAAAAATAGACCTCAAAGTATGCCAAAAAAGCATTCAAAATATAGAACATGTAGACTACAACAAATATAATAATATTTAACTCACAATAAATAACCATGATAAGTACCAAGTTAACAATAGTTTAAGATTTGTATTATAATCAAATCATTGAAATAAAATCAATAAGTTCAAAGAAAATAACCATGCTAATAATTGAGTCAAAAGCACTTTAATATTTGTATCATGATCAAATAAAACAATCCCTTTAAAGTTAACCAATATAGATCCATGCAAAACTTTTTCAGAGTGCAAAATTTCAATATATATATATATATATATATATATATATATATATATATATATATATATATATATATATATATATATATATAATGTTTTCATTGTTTAAATTGTATTTGTGAATGCTATATAGAGTACATAACTTCAACTTGTAGGTCCAAAAAAACTTTGTTGGATTTTAGGGAAAATTGACAAAAAAAAAAGGTGTTGTCTACCTACTAGACTTTTTGGAGTTTCTGGAAGGAATCCAATAACTATGGTCAAATCTTGATTTGTGTTTTTAAACATATTTTTTTATTGCATATATGGATTTAACTCATTGAAAAACCCCTAGGGCACTTGGGTTGTGAAAAGTTCGCCCCTCAAACTTGTGATTCCAGTAAATCTCTATCAAATTCTGGGCAATTAGAGCAGAAAATAAACCATAAAGTCTTCCAAAAAGTCTAGAAGATAGTCTAAGCTAAAAAATATACCTAAAAAAAGACCAAAATGTAAAGTATTGAGACTATTTCAAACATTTTTACCATAAAAATTAACTATTTCAACTACTTTTTTTAAACCATATATAATATATACATAGTTGACATTAAAACATTTCACATAACATGTGAATTGAGACACTACATTGTACACATTAAAATGGATTTTTTGGTTATTAATATATTTTTAAGTATAAATTAATATTAATCACTGATGACCCACATTGGATTTTTATTATTATGAATATTTTTAAATGTCACATTTAATTTTATATTAAGAATTGAATAAATTACAAATTTGTCTCTTATTATATTTTATTGGGAAGTATTTGGTATCTATTATTTTAATTTTTAACTTTTAATTATGTTTTCCCTTATTCTTATTAAAAAGTAGTTGGTATCTTTTATTTTATTTCTTAACTTTCAATTATTATTTTTTTCTTTGTCTTAGTAGGAAGTACTTGGTATGTATTATTTTATTTTGTAACTTTCGATTGTTTTTTTTCTTTGGATACTGAATATTTTATTATATACAACATTAAAATATTTATTTTAACATTTTCTTTCTAGATATATATGTAGTTGATATAAACATAAATATTCAAATAATTTATTGAAATTCTGTATGAAATATAAAGTATAAGGTTTAAACATCTTATTAACATTTTTTTTTGTTTCTAATTATTTTTTTTGTTTTTAAATTTATTATGAAATTATTTTACATCATGTGAACATCAAAATATTTTATTTATGACTAAGAGTGAGTGAAATATTTTTACCTTATTGGGTTGTGATGTCAACAAAAATGGAGTGACCATAGTGAAGTTGAGATTATTAATGTTTTATAATTATTTTAATTAAAACTAACTAAACACGCATATATATATATATATATATATATATATATATATATATATATATATATATATATATATATATATATATATAGCGTGCGTTGGGTTGTAATATCAATAAAAATAGTGTGGCCATAATGAAGTTGAGATTATTGATGTTTTATAATGATTTTAATTCAAACTAACTAAACATGCATATTCATTTTTATTTTTATTTTGTTGGGAAAAATACTGAGGGGGATGGGAGGGGAGGCAGTGAATCAGTATTATACGTGACTTTAATGAACCCAACTAGCGTATACACGCGGATATCTTTAAGCAAACTTGCGTACAACCAAAGATCTTATTATGCAGATACTTCTTTACTTAAATCAGTGCATCATTAATTCATCATATGTTTAGTAAGAAGTAAACATGTGCAGTAATAACTGAATAAATCATCACACATGAGCAATACACATGAACACCAGGATTTTAAGGTGCAAACCCAATTCAGGAGAAAACCACCGTTGTTGTCGTCTCTGTCTTCAATATTTATTATATGGAAAATTGCTTACAATATTGTACTGATGCAGACGCATATCAGTACACAGACATCTACCTAAAGAAGGCTACAACCTTCTCTCGTTCTCCAGCTGCTACTGGAAGGGAGCTCCAACCCCCTGATCTCGTTTACCAGCCACTACTGGAAGGGAGCTTCAACCCCCTAACGTGAACACCAGCTTCTACTGGCAAGAAGATTCTACTTCCACACTAAAAGCTTCAACACTCAGAAACACTGCAAACCACATTCCATCAATTTTCACATTGGATCCCACAACTTCAACACAACACTGCATAAATATCAACATCAATAAACTTAACCCAAATTTCAATCAGAACAATGAGATCATTGTAACCAGAACACAGTAATAAACCCAGATATCAAAATCAGTATGCAGAATCAATCTCGACCCTGATCATTCATTATCTTAAAATTCATAAGCTACTTCACTTTAATAAACTCGCATGTATATGCGCTTTCCTTCACACCAACCTGCGTATAAATCTGAGAATATTGAATTTACAGTATATGATTAGTCTCAGAACCAGATATGAGGCTTTCAGTCAGATATATTTTCAGTATTATAGAACCCTCATTCATTCAATCATCATTAAATAAAATTATTCACTCATTGATCAGATTTGTACATATTCAACTTAGCAGCATATACAATATCCAAACAACCCAGATCTACATGAAGACTTTATTGACAAGTAGCATAAATACAGTATAAATACAGCAACATTAAACATATAACCTCTTCAGCATGTTTCAGAAAACCCTGACTTCCATATGTGCTTTGGTTGAGACAAAGTCGTGTGTATACATGCTTTCACTATGAGAAACTAGTGTATAGATCTATAAATGTTATTACTGCAGAAAGATGCAGATCTACAAACTTACCCAGATTTCTTTACTTCACTTCAGAAACCATGCGCCAGGTCATAGATTCAAACATCGCATAATTAGATCATGCAAGTACATAGTCATTTCAGATCTAGAGATCCTGATCCATCATTGTATCCAAGGGTGCATCATAGATTCAGATCTATCAATAAAGCATAGTTCATCCCATGTAGATATACTTCACAGAGAAGTATTCAGTAACAGTGCTTACACATGCACGCCATTGTACTATGATCTTCCTCTCCTATATAGGATTAGCTTTTATCAATACCATGAGCCAAAACCACACAAGTGTTGATGGTATTCTTGGAAGAAATCAAATAGACGATACAACGCTCAACACTGTGGGTTAATACCATGGTAATGCCCCTTGGTATCATAATTTTAGAGCGCAAAAGGTATACACGACTTGGCTTCTTCATACTAGCATGTATAACCGACTTCTCTTCATAAAAATTGTGTATATACTAATTCTGGATGTATACGTGGGTTATCTGTATACCAAGTAGCGTATACATTCCCTTCATATGTGGGTTGCCTTCATCAAACCTGCATATACATTGAGAAATATTTCTTGTTTTGTTTTTCTAGCACTTACTGGAATTCCTTTTTCTGTCACATCTGAACTGACCTGTAGAAATATAATTTTTACATCTTTAACAAATAGGTTGCTATCAAAAGGAAACTCATCAAAGACAACTTCATCAAGTAGGTTACCATCAAGGACAATATATTGCATTATATTACCAACATTTTTATTATAGTTGGCATTGCTTTTCTATTCAAAGAATATTTTATTTTTACTTTAAGAAGGACATGTGTCAACTCCACATTAAGCACAAAAAAAATCACACATCGCCTTCATACTGCATTTAAAATACACCTTTAAATGCAATAATAATATTTTAACTAAATAAATATAAAAATAAAAAAACACTTAAAATTACCTTATTGTTATATCTTAATCTCAATGCCCCTTGCTTTAAATATTCCAAAATCTAAATTCTCTCCCTTCACTTAATGAACTATCTCCTGACACTAAATAACTCATATAATAAAATACTTATAATTATTCATTATTAAATACTTTTTATATCTCAAATAGATTTAAATCTCGAAAACAATTTCAAAACTACATTCTTCTCATTAACATTTTTTTGTTGTTGACCAAAGAACTTAGATTATATTACTAATGTTAAAACAAGTACATATTGTTGGTCATCAGCTTGTCTTGCCTCACTCCAACCATATTTGTTGGCGAGGAGAGTTGGGATATACAACATAATATTAGAGGGCTTCTCAGCCATACAATCTGAAAAACTTCCAAAATTAAAACACAACCTATCACATTCATATTAGGGTGGTGGATGTAGTGGATGCAACTTTGCATGATCTAGGTGCTCCCTTTGCATGTGTTTGTCACGCTGATGAATTTTCAATGTGATCCCTTTGCATCCGTTGGTCATGTTGATGAAATTCAATGTGCACCAGATGCACCTCATTCTAACACAGGCGCTCATGGGTTTTGCACTAGCTTCGACGAACATGTGTTAATTTTTCAAGGACTTACTCTTGGATGAACTGGATATCATTCCAATAGGAAACATTTTCATTGCGGTCTTCTTACCTATTCTCCCGGTTTATGTCCAGGTTGTCTTGGATCCTCCTTAGTTATTCAGAGATGTAGTCCAATGAGGTGGCCTGGACTACATGGCCTGGCAGCATTCCTGGAAACTGTGGGAGCCCCTCCTCTCTTATCAGGCTAGCTGAATGTGTCTCACTGGAGGAAGAGGCACCACCACCTTTGTTTTCAACACATCCACGTTGGTCGCCCTTGTGACGAGGCTGACCGCTTTTTATTTGCATACCTGCAGAAAAATCTATAACACACTCCTTTACGGATAGTACCTCACAATACTCCCACACATATTGGTTCTCTCACCAACAGTGGCACTCAGATCCTTCCTTCCTGCACTTGCCTTCAGTTCTTCCTGAAGATCGTAGCAGGAAATTTCCCGCTAACCTACAGGCTGCTCCCAAGCACCTAGAACTATCGCAAGGCTTCAATTACTTAAAATAACAAACAGAAAACAACCAGACAACACACTGCCCACAGTTCGGTAAAGATGACCCCTCTAGTTGGGGTGGGTTTGCAAGTTAGAAAATTCCTCCCACTGGACACACCCAGGCATGGTAGCTTTCCTTCCCGAGGAACCAAGACATAGCATTACCTAGACCGACTGGGCCTACTACCACAGGGGAGAGATATATGGGCACACAGAAGGAGCTTGTGATGCATAGAGGCCGATACACCAGGGGCATAGAGAACATACATGCAATCTCCTCCCCTCCCCAGTGATACATGTTACCATTCACAAAATGCTCAGACTTCCTCTCTAGGCAGTCATCAGTCATGGCCCAACCAAGCCACCGAGCCCCTTGACTAATGACCCCAATATTAATACTAAAACCAAAATCATAAGTAACCCACAAATACCAGACCAGGCGAAAGAGAATTACCCACACTTTCCAGATTGATAGCTTTCCACTGTTACGGTGCATGAGCAACTAACAGGTGCAGATGCCACAAACCTAAAATGGTGCTTGTAATTTCTCGAGCTCCTTTTGTTGCTTGTGTTGCTTCGAGATCCCACACGAATTCCTAGACAAAAAAAATGAACACATAGGCTTCTTCCCTAGCCCTTCGGCTTTCGTTGGAGACCAGGCCAGTGAATAACAATGGCTCCCTTCCTTTCTCCCCATGTTCTCATTGCTCGCCACAACCACTCTGAGGTTTTCCTCCTCTTGATCTCACAATAAAACCTCTCGTTTTCTCGATGGTTCCATTGATGGGCCAAGATACCTCCATTATTTCTCATTACTCCTCACATGAATAACAACTAGCAGAGAGTGGGAATCCTGATGCCGCCTCTATCGTGTGACTGTCACCCCCTTCGACGACTTGTCATTAACATTTATAGAAATATTAATAACCATTTTATATCAAAACATACACATACACATATTGTATGGATTTGTCTAAAGAGGCAACAATTTTTTTCAGATAATGATTTTTTTTTTAGAATCCAGTGATTTTTTTTCAAAAAAAATTGAAATCGAGAGTGTTTGAATCATTTTTAATAGTGGAAATGAATTCAACACCCACATGAACCCTTGAAGCACCTAAAATTCTGAAACTTCACAGTTATAATGGAGATTTCCATAAAATTCCACCAAATTTAATCAAAATCGTGTGAAAAAAATTAAATTTTTTTGAACTAAATTTTCACTCATTTAAATTATGCTTTTATAAAAATATCATTCTTAATAAACACATGCACCAAAGAACTTATGGTCAAGTTTATAACTTTAATAGTTTTATGATTATATATATATAAAATAAAAAGATAAATATTATATGTAATATTTATAACTTTATATATTAAATTGTATTTCTCATAAATGTAACAAATTTATCTCCACACACATATATAATTTATTATTTTAACAATTTAAGAGTTTAGAGTGTAATTATGAAATTAAAAAATTATAGTGAATTTTGAAAAAATATACTTATTTTTTAAAATCCAAAAATATAATATTTTTTAAAAAAATATCTTTCAAACTTTTTAAGTTCTAAAAATATAATGCAAGTTTTGCAATTTTTTTTTTTTTTTTTTGGTAACAGAGATGAATTTTTTGAATTTTTTTTTTTTTTTTTTTTAACCGAGAGGAATTTGGTAGAATTTGGTAGATCTAGTGACATGAGACTACTAATAAACTTCTAGGGGTCTACTACATGTCTTCCTCTCAATAAACCGGGTCACAATTGGGGGATGTAAACCACAAAATCACAATATGGGGATTTGGATCTCTTAATTACCACAAACTCACATTACTTCGATCACCAATTCAGTTGTCCCCTTGAACCAAAATTTTCATAATTTTATTTTAATGGAAAAAAATTAATAATTGAAATTCCAATCACTACCCCAAGTTTTGTGTTATTTTATTTTCAAAATAAAATTGAATTATAAAATTTCAGCGATAAATAAATTTTGTGTTGTTTTATTTTCAAAATAAAATTAGATTATAAAATTTCTGTTATAAATAAAATAGGATCATAAAATTTGCACTCTAAATTTTGTGGTGTTTCTTTTAAATTCTTGGCAAATATTAATGATTCCAAAATAAATTTCTAAATAAATTTTTTTTTAATTGTAAATTAGTTTAAAAGATTAACAAATAAATTGTAACATACTCTCTACTAACCTTAGCCCCAACCAAGGGTAGAAAGAGGCATTTATTATGTTAACCCAACTACCATATTTTTATTATGGAAGTGGGGTCTATTTTTTTCAACTTTCTCAAAATTTAAAATGGATGAAATCGATGTGTTCGTTTCATTGAGACCTTTTAAACAATATAAATTTTACATCGATTCGACTTACGAATCGAAAATATGTTCCTCTCGTCGAGACCTTTCAAACGATATAAATTTTACATCGATTCAACTTACAAATAAAAAAATATGCCCAATGAAAATTGTCCTTTTAGACCTTGCCACATCATCTGGCTTGCCACATGGTGCCCACGTGGCACCCTGCATGGATATTATGCCACCAAGAAAGCCTATGTAGAAAGGGCTTCATCTGACCTCTTACCCCTGAATTACTCCTAGGACCCAACTCGCCCAACTACGCTATCGTGCCCAACTGGTCCAATCCCTAGAACTAGCGGGTCTCATCCAACCTTCTCTAGGTCTAACTTATTTTTTAGGCCCCGACTCAGCCAGCAGGCTGCCTGGCCTGACCTCTGGCCTGGAGGGTCCCACGAATGGTTCCATCCTTATTTGTGAGTCATTTTATACTTAGAAAATTTCAAGTTTCTTAGAGAATTTCCCTGGCCAAAGGCCCTCATGGTTCAACCACCTAGTTAAACTTGGACATTAGTAGGCCGAGGATGAAGAGCCAAAATCCTCCATCTCTTTTTGAGGTATCATGGCCATGGAAACATTGAATCAATGCACTAAAAAATATCAACTGTAAAAATACATAGAGAACATGTATCTGAGTGCACTTGATGGAGAGCGAAACCCACCCCAGGCAGGTTCACCTTCCATTAATCAAAATGAACCTGCAAACCCCAATTCTTTGCACTCGATCCTGAGACCTTTGGGTTATGGCCCACTCCGCTTCCACTGCGCTACTCCATGCTTACATATATAAACATTTATCTATGGAGCCAATAAATAAGTTTTATAATCTGAACCAGCAAACGTTGATTACCTTTAGACTTAAAACCCCCAAATCAAATGGTTGGACCTTGGAGTCCGAACTTCATCATGATCTCACAATACTCATTATACCCATTGGAAATGAATGCTAGACCCTCTTTAAATGTGGCACTTACATGTGGTTTAAATAATGTTTATAAACCAGCGTTATAGATCTTTCGAATAGCATACAAAACCTTTGTAAGCGATGTGCTTTAACCAATACCCAACCTTCACATTCAACTTTAGCGCCCAACTGTGTTCTAACACGATTTGACTGATCTTTCGGTTCGTATCCCCTTTTCATGACTGTTCGCATACCCAGGTTTAGATTCGAACTAGAATTTGAATCGTTCAGATGCCCCTGCATCAGACTCTCGAGGCACAAAAATTTATGACCTCCTGTTCATATGTCTTCTCCAGCTGTAAACAAGTCTAACCACGTCATCTGTGGAACTGCTCTTCGTGATCTTCCTGTAGCAACATCTCTTGAACAATTCTCACCTGCATCCTCTGCGGAATTGTCCTCTGTGAGCTGCAACAAAACCTCTGCAATAGCAAGTCTCCTTGCTACCAGATACCTCACCAAGCTTCTCTCCTGAGCTCCGGCTCTCGGCATCTCTTTGGTTCGCTCCTGTGGAACCATTGAGCACTCCTGCTCTAGGCTGCTGCATCTTCTCACCTTCCTCAGCTGCTACAAAAGGAAATCACCAGCTTACAAAATTTCACAAGTTGTACCCCTTCTTCCTCTATACACGAACTTCTTCTCCGTAGTAAATCATTTCCCTGCTCTGATACCACTTGATGGAGAGCGAAACCCACCCCAGGCAGGTTCGCCTTCCATTAATCAAAATGAACCTGCAAACCCCAATTCTTTGCACTCGATCCTGAGACCTGTGGGTTATGGCCCACTCCGCTTCCACTGCGCTACTCCATTCTTACATATATAAACATTTATCTATGGAGCCAATAAATAAGTTTTATAATCTGAACCAGCAAATGTTGATTACCTTTAGACTTAAAACCCCCAAATCAAATGGTTGGACCTTGGAGTCCGAACTTCATCACGATCTCACAATACTCATTATACCCATTGGAAATGAATGCTAGACCCTCTTTAAATGTGGCACTTACATGTGGTTTAAATAATGTTTATAAACCAACGTTATAGATCTTTCGAATAGCATACAAAACCTTTGTAAGTGATGTGCTTTAACCAATACCCAACCTTCACATTCAAATTTAGCGCCCAACTGTGTTCTAACACGATTTGACTGATCTTTCGGCTCGTATCCCCTTTTCATGACTGTTTGCATACCCAGTTTTAGATTCGAACTAGAATTTGAATCGTTCAGATGCCCCTGCATCAGCACTTCCCAAAATCACAGGAAATCAATCCAGTTTCCCAACCTCGACATAAATAAGGATTTATTTCCATGCAAAACAACTCTCACATACATAGAGAAATTAATGAAATCAACAAAATTTCTTTCTAAAAATCACGTTCATCAAGTTCGAAAAATAAATATAGAGATTTACCATCTCCTCATGTATGAAAGGCATTGAGAGTCAAACTCTCTAGCATATACAGAATTCAACCATTCCTCGAAATAAATATAGATATTTACCATCTCCTCATGTACGAAATTCATTGAGAGTCAAAATCTCTAGCATATACAGAATTCAACCATTCCCCATAACAATATAAGCATCCAATCAATACAATGACCTGCACCTAATATTCAATTATAAGAAGCACTAGCTCAAATTCAAAATTTTATGGTTTGGTTAATGTAAATCTATAATTTAGGCTCAAAATAAACTCATTAATGTAGTTATTATGAGTAACTTACAGCAACAAATTCATCTACAAAAATTAGTCTAAATCTATATTGAGAAACATTGATGACATTTCCAATAATTTTTTTTAAATTAAAGAACTAAACTTTGTGGTTAACAAGAGGAAAAAAATAAATATATTAGATCATGTTTGAATTTTCCAATCCAAAACATTCATATTTTGTTTTTCCTAGATTGAATTTAATCTTTCTTGCTAACTAGGAACAACTTATTTTACTACCTAACTCTAGAAAACCATGGGCTTCTTATCCCTCCATGCCTAAAGCTCCAAGAGAAACAATTTCCATCCATTAGTATGAAATTAGTTAATAATTCATCTAATATGTAAGTTCCATAGATCCCAATTACCTCAATCTAGTGCACTAGCTCCATGTTTTTCATAGTTATTATGAATAACTTACAACAACAAATTCATCTACAAAAATTAATCTAAATCTATATTGAGAAACATTGATGACATTTCCAATAATTTATTTAAAATTAAAAAACTAAACTTTGTGGTTAACAAGAGGAAAAAATAAATATATTAGATTTTGTTTGATTTTTCCAATCCAAAACATTCATATTTTGTTTTTCCTAGATTGGATTTAATCCGTATTGCTAACTAGGAACAACCTATTTTACTACCTAACTCTAGAAAACCATGGGTTTCTTATCCCTCCATTCCTAAAGCTCCAAGAGAAACAATTTCCATCCATTAGTATGCAATTAATTAATAATTCATCTAATATGTAAGTTCCATAGATCCCAATTACCATAATCTAGTGCACTAGCTCCATGTTTTCCATAGTTAAAGAGCAGTTTTCTCTTCCAAAATTCCACAAGCCCTCAACTTCCCTTTAACACTCAATCCTCCTCTCTAGTTATTATATTCCCACACACATTTCCCCAAAGTCTCCTCAACCACCTGCATCAATGGACCATCAATTTCTCCTTCCAAATTTTAGAGAAAATAATAATTAAAATAAAATAATAAATGGATTCCAAATTTTAGGGGAAATAATATTAAAATAAAATAATAAAAGGATTACATAAAAATAAAAATAAAATAGAATACAAATTATTTCTTCATAAGCTAACTTATAAATCAAATTTGACAAAATTTTCCCAAATTTATGGCAACCCACCTACGCATATAATTCATCATACTAAGTAGTTATCAATGTTAAAGAGGGAACTTAATGCTATTGGATATTTATTTATGCAATATAATTTCCATAATCATTAAACCGTTAATTAATTAGCTATTAACCTATATTAGTAATCCTTGTATATAGAAAACCAAGCATACATGAAAATAAATAAATTAAATGCATCATTTAGTAATATTTAGTAATAAAATTATAATAATTCATCAATCATTAATCTTTGTAGCACCTAAATCATTGAAATTGAATCAAAGCAAGTGTTTTATAGGTGTTAGCTTCAAGCAAGGAAATAAGAATGGTATATATATACCCAAATAACATTCTCAACTAATTTGACTCATCCTTCTTTTTTAATCTACTTCCATCTTCCACATCTTATCATTTCCTTTGTTGTAATATGCTAGAGGATTGACTATATTGCCCTAATTCTAACAATAACTTGTAAGTGGAAATGTTGTTATCTCAGCCTAGCTTTCCTACAAGAAACTAGTAATGACCATCACGTGTCTAAGGTAGCATGGATTAACATGGATTTCCCATCGCTCCAATTTTTAGAGGATAAGTTGTGGTAAATTCTTCCACCATTCTTGATAGAACTAGGTTCAACACCCTATCATTGGTCATACTATGCTAATGTTGTTGTTCTTAAATTTATGCCATCGAAAAAGCAATTTGGGAAACCATGCCTCTTCTAAAACCCACACTTGTTTACATATCATAGAAATGTTTGGAACTAATAATTAAATCACTAAATAATGCTTTATTGCATACCATTACCTTTTCAATGTCTAGGACATTACTGTTACTTTAGTGCCATAGTTTTTTTGGCTATTAGTTAGCCAATTTACCTATAGATTAGCTTACCAAAATACATAATCATGCATAATCATATAACCAATTCCATGTTATTAATAATGATAAGTATTGGCATTTAAAGTAAGCAAGTATGTTTAATAACCATGTCCATCACAACATCTATCCATTCACCACATAAATCAAATTGATGTCCACATATCAAACTTTCCCTTTAAATTTGTATATCTATATGAAGTCAAATAATTATCATCCTTAATAAATAAATAAATAAAATTCATATAATAACTTTCTATATATGTGGGTTCACATGTCCTCATAAATATAGTTCTATCAGTTTGATCGAGTTCAATAGAAAACAAGTACATTATAACAAGCTAAGCTATAAGGTAATTTAGTTGTTGAAAATCAAAATATAGGGCATTGCCAAATTCCCTTCCAACTCAAAATATTGACACTAAACCCTATCTCTAAAATTGAGCAGACATGCTATTAATACTATCATGTAGTAAATGATCAAAATATAAAATCCACACAATATATAGAAAAAAAAAATTATCCAACTTTTGGTAATGTAGAAAATCCACGTAGATTCAAACTGATAATTGTAATATGCTAAAACAATATACTTGAATTTACTCTACCAATTTTTGAAACCATTACGATCGTGGAATCAGAAAACATAAAAGAGAAAGAATTTCAATCACACATTACATAAATATTTCCTTGGGAAAGCCACAGCTAAAAACCCCACTATATGTATATTGAATAAATCAGAAAAGATGAGAAGATTATAATTCTTTTCTCCAACTAGAGAAACCTATGCACTACCTCTATCTGTCTCACTGCTTCCTAGACAAGCCTTGGCCAATACTTAACCAATTTTCTGCCCTCCAAGATCCTTATTTCCTTACGTTGTTTCCTTGGGTAATTATCCCTTATTAATTATGGAAAATCCCAATATGAATTGCAAAATACATCTAGGGCCTTCCTCTGACTGCATGCACCACCTGTACAATTTGGATGATTATACAACTGATAGTACACAACCCTTGAACTCCAATCGAAACTAGGTATTTCTCAGAATTGACTTGAATGAGTTATTTATGAGTGAATCATCAATTATTTGATTGATCACTAGATGTGGTTCAAGTCCAAGTTCCACTCTTTGACCTCTCACAAGCTCCTCCATAAGTTAGAACTAGTTAAATTGATTTCAACTCAGATAAAATGAGTTAATTAATTAAAACTCAAAATAAACTCAACCAGGGCTCCTATAATATAGGAGACACTCTACATGACTCAAGTTAGACCCTCATCTCGAATTAACTAAACCAACTAAGTCATAATAACTTAGATAACTCGTAAAAGTTGTCTTGTGATGTGGAATTACAATTTTATTCTAATTTAATTTAAGGGGAAATTAAATTAGAATCTTTCTTTGTGCCATTTTTAACACTCCCTCTTCACAAGAAAGGAATTCAACTATATTTTGATCTAGTACCCATATAATGTTCTACATGCAACACTTCTCTTTTTTTTTATTGCGAATGAAACATATGCAACTGAAAATTACCCAAAAAATTGAATCAAATGTGATCAGTGTGATGCATCTGTCACCTGAGTCTCGATTGTTGCTAGCCACTACACTGTCTACTGAAAACTCTGCATTTTTGTTGACTCTGCATTATGCCATATTCACTGCTACCAATTATGCATTGCGCTCCCCAGTATCTAACTGCTGCTAGTCTTTGCATCTGTCACTATGGAATATGATTGTGACAACTACCACTGATCCATCCTGCTACTATATATTGTGGGCCCTCGTAGCCAGGTACTTATCCATGAGGTGGTATCCTCAAGGATCCTTCCCAAATTTCTTCACTCATGGGACTATTTCTTCACATCACCCCACCTCTCACCTGTAGGTATGGCTGCATGTACTCCCTTTTCTCACTTGGTTTGAAATTCCCCCCTACTTGAGGTCTCTGCTTGAGTGGATGTCTCCACTTGGCCTCCTCTCTGCTTCTCCAATTGTGGCTGCTCCACAACTTGTTGAGGCTTCTTCTGAGCTACATTTTTAGAGGTAATTCATGCTCCCTCTCAACCACCAAGTCTCTACCCTTTGCCTTGATCATCAAGGATTCACATGCATCTTCGACCTCAAGAGCATACAAGTTCTTAACTCACACATTGATCGCTTCACCTGTCCTGTGGAGATGTGTCTCAGGAAAACCTTCCCTTTTCTAAATATCACACTGTAGCCACGGTCCTCCAATACTACGATGGAAACAAGATTATTCTTTAGTCTAGGAAGAAAGAACACATCTACAAGTTTGAGAGGGGAGCCAGACTCCCTCTAAAAATTAATTGTACTGATATCGGTCTCACTATACCTCCCATCATCTCCAAACTCTATATCTAATTGATCAGGTGCTCAATGTAAAAGCACAAAAGTGATTGGAAACTGAACGAAATTGAAGAGATTGTTGCTAGGAATTTGTCGCAATTCGTTTCGTCGAAAACTGAGACTGGATGAAGAAAATAGAGCCTGTTGTTCGTTTTCCTAAACAGCTAAATTTTTTTTGCAGAAGTGATAGGTTGGTGACATGGCAGCCCATTCAGAAAATTTAAGTATATTCAGGGAATATTCTTCAATTTTTCCCAATGACACTGTGACAAGTGTCACTGTGGGATTCACGAGTTTGGTTTGAAGGTGATTTTTTTTTTTATGAGTTTGCTCCTAAGGTTGAAGTTGATTTTTTTTATATGGATGGATAGGCCAACCAGAGGCTGACATGTGGTGCAGCTAGGGTCCACCACATGCCCCCTCTGGTGGACCATATCTAAAGTATGAATTTTAGATTCATATGCCAAGGTCGAATTATATTTCAAAGTCCTAAGGTTGGATGGTTGAATTGTTATGATAAGCCAAAGTCTGAATACATATGGGCGTATTTATTTTAAATTCCAAAGTCGAATTTCATATATTATATATGGGGTGCATATTAATTTTAAACCAAATTCTTCAGACTTTGATTAAAATTCCGTTGGAAAATTTTTATATAGGGTCAGGTGGAGGTCGGGGCTCAACCCCACGACCTCCCCCACAATACTCTCCACTTTACCAAAGAGCCACACCAACATTCTTAATAAACAGTGCATCCGACTTATAATTGAATTAGATCAGTTTCAATGGCAGGGGTTTGGAGGGGGCCAACCCCCTCCCCATGAGACCAAGTCACCAGACCACCGACGGGATTATGTTAATAAGAGGGTTTAATACCCCTAAAAAATTGTAATAAGCGCTAAACCATATTGTAATCTGGATTATTTTTTAATTCGTGCTTATAGCGCTAATCACACTTATCACATTTTAAACTGTGCTTTATATTAATTAACTCATATTTTAAACTATCGAAATTTTTGGTAGACCTCCAAATTAGGCACCACCTCCATAATTGGCGGGGCTAACTAGAGTCTTCTCCAGTTTTGGAGGCAGTTTACTAGGAAAATTTGTTTTGGCCATATCTTGGGAAAAATTCGACCAAATTGAGTGCAAGAAGAGTCATTTCTAATATATTTGGACATTATGGACACATTGAAGTAGGTTTCAGGAGCTATAGGTGAATTTAAACATCAAGTCTTGCACATTTTAGCTAATATAGAGGCCCAAACCATGGAAGCTAGACCAAGGAGATGTAGCCCAGGAGGGGTGAACTCCTTCATCAAAACACTGTGTTAATGGATCAATTGTGATGGTTTGTTGTACTTTTTATTATTGGTGTTTAACATTTTTTTACATTTTGTATGCTCTTGAATTTAACTTAAAAACTCAGCTCATTTACCTGTTTGACACTCATAAACACCAAGGAAACCTATGCACATAAAGCATAAGATCAACAAATTAATTTTAAATATGAAGATGAAATTAGCACAACAAAACTAACAGTAAATTTCATATCAAGGTTTGCAAAGGTTTTTTGCTTGATTTTCTTGAGTTTTGTGCGAGTAGGATTTTAATGGTTGCCAATTTGTGATGCTTACAAGATTGAAATTGTAGAGAGGTGAAGGGAAATTATTGGTTGCAAGTCCTAAGATTAGGACCAGGAGAAGGAGAGCCACAAGGGCACCATCTCCACTCAAAGTTCCACTCACAGCTGCACTTGAAGCACCTCAAGTTTTATCTCAAGAAGCTGAGATTGAAGAGGTACAAGCACCAGAAGATGAGCTTGAATCCATAACCATCATGTCAGGTGTTGGAGAAACTGAAGGTCATTCAGAAGAGGATGATGTCAATAAATATTTCAATGACATAAAGATGATGGTTAAAATTATGTTTGATGCATTTACTGTTGGGATGGCAGGAGAAGGTTCTAAGCCTCCACATGGAAAAGGACTTTCAGATGATAAGAATGATGAAGAAAAGGATTCAAAGGGTAGTGGAGGAAAGACACTTCCATCTTCATCATCTTCATCTTCTCCATTAGCAGCATCTTCCACTTCCACAAAAAACTACCCATACTCACTCAAAGACCACAAGAGGAAAAATACCTTTACTCAAACTTAATGTCAAATTTGAGCTTCCAATGTATAATGGAAAGGTAAACGTAGATAATTTGGACAATTGGATACATAAATTTGAGGTGTATTGCAAAATTCAGAACCTTCATGAAGATGGCATAAAGATTCAATTGGCTTCTTTGAGGATGGGAGGATCTACACTTGTATGGTGGGAAGAAAGGCCTCAAGAAGAGATTAAAAACTACGGTAAGATCTATATGTCTTGGTCAAGTTTTATTGTTTTCATTAAAAGGAAATTCTATCCCTTAGCTTACATGGAAAAGGCCATTATGGACTGGAAAATTTTTAGAGAGTTGAAAGGGAAAAATGTGCAAGATTATACTCATGAATTTAGGATAAGAGATCTTATTTTGGGTATTAATTTGTATTCGCAATAAACTTTGTTAAAATATGTTGGGGGTTTTCACATTTACCTTAGGCACACTATTATCATGTTTAATCCCACAAACATAGATTAGGTTTGTGTTTAATCCACACATTTAGAAGCAAGAGGGAAACAAAACATAGATGAGAAAAGTGATAGTGAGGGTAAAGGAAAGGGCAAGTTTTATGGAAGAGGAAAGAGAAATATATCTGTAAAAAGGGATAAGGAGAAACTCACATGTAAACAATGTTTGAAGAATGGCCATGATGAAGACCATTTTTGGCAACTTCATCTAGAGTTGAAGCCAAACAAACTGAAAACCAAAGAAAAGGAGAAAATTGTTGCAATAGTTGAACATGACTTAGGTTTAGATTCAGGAGATGAAACAAAGATCACATCCATGGGTTTGAAAGGTAAGCATATAGCAAGCACTAGTTCTTCAAATTTTTCCAATTTAACTCAAGATGAAGATACGAGAATATAAATTTTCCATATTAGAGTCGTCTCTAAACATACAAAGATAGACACACTTTTTGATAATGGGTTACAAGCTAACTTGATTTTCAAAGACTTGGTTAAGCAACTAGACCTTGAAATTGTTAGAAATCCAAGACCTTATCCTTTAAGGTGGATATGAAAGAATGAAAACTTGCAGGTTACAAGGAAGTGCATTCTAAGATTCACCATCAATTCAAACTTTCTTGTTGAAGTTGAACTTGATATGGTACAGCTTGAGATATCAGGTATTGTTTTGGGGAGTCCTTATCTTTATGATAGGAAAGAAATATGTCATCTCCATGAGAATAAGTATCACTTGTTTAAATATGTAATTGAGTAAATATTTAGAGCGCATAATAAGAAGCCAAGTTTGTCTCTTATACATGGAGGAGAAATGAAGAGGATAGTGAATGAAATTAGAATTTGACATTGTTGATGATCAAACATAGAGATGTTTTAAATCAAACCTTTAAAAAAGATGCATAGAATGAACAAGTTGATTTCATTAAAGTTTCTTATGCTTGTAATGAGATGTTTCAGGACTCTAACAGGTTGCCTTTGAAAGTAGGTGAACAAGATGTAAAACATTCGCAGCATTCAACATTAGTGTTGAGCATTGTTGGAAACAAGATGTCGGTGCAAGAGAGTGCAAAAGTAAAAGAGAAAGAGACAAAGAAAATTGACAAAGAAGGCATGGGTTCCACAAGTATATTTTTTTGGTTTCCAAAGGGTACATGGCTATGGTGAAGATACTTGGTCAAGAGTCGATGCAAGTACAAAGCAATATCAGTTAAGAATCTCCATGAAAACAATGTGCAAGGTGAGAAAGTTCCTAAGTTTCCTTTGATTAATGAAAAATGCAGGACCAAGATGGTTTCTGCAAGAACAACTTGTTGCTCTACAAATTCAGGGAATTTTCAGCATGATGGTGTCCACGACAGCAAGAGAGGCTCGCAAGAGTCAAGGAAAAAGTTAAGTTTTTGTGAAAAGCTCCAATTGATGAAAATGGTAAATTTTCAGTGGATTGAGACTGAATGGGTGAGGGGATTGTACCCTCATCCACATGATCAGTAATCAAAGAGATTTTGGGGTCCAAAAGGTTCTAGTGGGGATGAATGATCAGGTGCTTAGTGTAAAATCTCAAAAATTAAAGTGCTCAAAAGTGTTTGGAAACTGAACGACAGTAAATAGCTCATCACCAGGAATCCGACGCAATTCGTTTCATTGAAAACGGAGTCCGGAGGAAGAAGATAGAGCCTGTTATTTGTTTTTCCTAAACAACTAAATTTTTTTTGCAGAAGTGACAAGTTGGTGACATGGCAACCTAGTCAAAAAATTTAAGTATATTCAGGGAATATTCTTCAGTTTTTCCCAATGAGACTATGACAAGTGTCACTATAGGATTCACCAGATTGGTTTGAAGCTGATTTTTTTTTTATGAATTTTCTCCTAAGGTTGAAGTTGATTTTTTTTATATATGGATGGACAAGCCAACTAGAGGCTGACACGTGGTGTAGCCAAGGATGGCCACATTCCCCCTCTAGTGGACCCTATCCAAAGTCTGCATTTCAAATTCATATGCCAAGGTTGAATTAGATTCCAAAGTCCTAAGGATGGATGGTCGAATTGATATGATAAGCCAAAGTTCGAATACATATGGGCACATTTTATTTTAAATTCCAAAGTCAAATTTCATGTATCATATATGGCGTGCATATTCATTTTAAACCAAATTCTTTGGACTTTGGTTAAAATTCCGTTGGAAATTTTTTTATCGAGGGTTGGGCGGAGGTCGGGGCTCGACCCCGCAACCTCCCCCATAATACTCTTCGCTTTCTCCAACGAGCCACAAAAACGTTCTTAATAGACAGTGCATCCAACTTATAATTGAATTACATCAGTTTCAATGGCGAGCATTTGGAGGGGGCCAACCCCCTCCCCATGAGACCAAGTCACTAGACCACCGGTGGGCGGAGTTTCATAAACGTGTGGGATTATGTTAATAAGCGGGTTTAATACCCCGAAAAATTTGTATTAAGCACTAAACCATATTATAATCTGGATTATTGTTTAATCTGTGCTTATAACGTTAATCACACTTATCCAATTTTAAATTGCACTTTATATTAATTAACTCAGAGTTTAAACTGGCAAACTTTTCGATGGACCTCCAAATTAGGCGCCACCTCCATAATTGGCGGGGCTAACTGGAGTCTTCTCCAGTTTTGGAGGTAGTTTACCAAGAAAATTTTGTTTGGCTATATCTTGGGAAAAATTCAACCAAATTGAGTGTAAGAAGAGTCATTTTTGATATATTTAGACACTCTGGACACATTGAAGCAGGTTTCAGGAGATGTAGGTGAATGTAAATGTCAGCAATTTTTGCACATTTGAGCTAATATAGAGTACCAAGCCATGGAATCTAGACCAAGGAGATGGAGCCCAAGAGGGGTGAACTCCTTCATCAAAACACCGTGTTAATGGATCAATTGTGATGGGTTGTTGTACTTTTTATTGATGTTGTTCAAAATTTGTTTTTCATGCTTTATGCTCTTTAATTTAACTTAAAAACTCAACTCATTTACCTGTTTGACACTCATAAACACCAAGGAAACCTATGCACATAAAGCATAAGATCAAAAGATTGATTTTAAATCTGAAGATGAAATTAGCACAACAAAAGTAAAATTCAAATTTAGATCACTACTTGAGGTCAGGGAAAATTTTAAGGATGGAAGTTTATCTTAAAGTTTATAAACCTTAGCGAATCTTACTAGTCCATAATATGCAAAGGGTAAAATTTTTGGTGATATTTTTGTAGAAATATTTAGATTTCCAATGATTTTATATTAGTTGATATTATATTTTGGCAATTTTTAAGGTAAAATAACACTGTACAATAAAATTTGAGTGAATCATTTTAGAAAAAAATGGAAATTGGCGAATATTTGTTTTGTAAAAAACATGGAAAATTAGCCCACTTGTGAATATTAGCCCCTAAAATTTTCCCTGCTTGAGGTATTTCTCCTCCAGATCACTGAAGAGGTCTCTATTCCCCGTCATATGAAACGAGGCACCACTGTCAAGATACCACATGCATCCCATTACAATGCTTTCCATGCATGAAATGAAGCTCGAATTGTGAATTTAGAGCTTCACCTATTGCTGCTACTGCAGGCTCCTTCTGGTTTTCCTTCTTCTATGGAATTTCATAGCATAGTGCCTGAACTTGTGACAGTGAAATTTTTTGATGTTGGACAAGTATTTCTCCCTACCCTCTTCGTCTTGGGAATTCTTTGCCTTGGCTTTATTTTCTTTGCTGATTAATGCAAAATCCTCTTCCACTTCTTTGGATGAGGTCCCATCTCTGGTTTTCCACTAAATCTCTTCTTGTGCCAAGTCAGACCACAAACGCTCCCACTTTGGTAGCTTCTCCCTCCCATTTACTGAATACTAGTAGTTGTGCTGGGTATTGGGAAGACCTAGAAGTTCTAGGCTCGCCAAATCATCTTCAAAAATTGTAACACCAACACTTCCAAGCTCATCCCGACATAGGGTAAACTTAGTCAAGTACTTTGGTATTGTGTCTCCCTTCTCCATATTTATTTTCCTGAGCTTGTCCTTCACTTTCAGTTTCTTGTGGTCACCGATGTTTTGAAAAAAATACTTTAAGTTTTCCCACATTTCATATGGAGTTTCCTTTCCATGGAATTTCGATATAATATGATATCGAACAACTTCTTGTAGAATCCTTCTCACCTTTTAAACACACTTCTTCCACTCTGCTACATCCTATGCATTATCTAGAGTTAGTTTTAGGATGTCCTTATCAATGAAATATTTTAATCTGTTGTCTTCCAATACTGCTTCCATCGGGTCTCTTTAGGAAATGTAATTCGAGCCACCCTCAATGGAATACTCGAGCCCCATACCATAGAACACCATATTGATCCTACTATTAGCTCTGAAAAAACATATTCCTCATGCAAGTACAAACTTGTATTATTCTCTTCTAGAGTGATTCCTTCCCTGATACCATGTAGAAAAACCATGTAGTTTCAAACTGATAATTGTAATATGCTAAAAAAATATACTTGAATCTACTCTACCAATTGCAGAAACCAATTATGATCATTAAATCATAAAACATGAAAGAGAAAGAATTTCAATCACACATTACACAAATATTTCTTGGGGAAAACCAACAATAAAAACCCCGCTATCTTTATATTGCATAAGTCAGAAAATATGAGAAGATTACAATGCTTTTCTCCAACCATAGAAACCTCTGCACTATCTCTATCTGCCTCACTACTTCCTAAACAAGTCTTGGTCAATACTTAATTCTTCCCTCTAGGATCCATATTTCCTTGTGTTGTTTCCTTGGGTAATTAGCCTCTATTAATCAAGCAAATTCCCAATATGAATTGCACAATACATCTAGGGCCTTCCTTTGACTTCTGGCACCACCTATACAAGTTGGATGATCATACAACTGATAATACACTGCCCTTGAACTCCAATCTCAACTAGGTCTTTCTCAGAACTGACATGCATACGTTATTTATGAGTGAATCATCAATTATCTCATTGATCACTAGATGTGGTTCAAGTACAAGTTACACTCTTTGACCTCTCACTAGTTCCTCCATCAGTTAGAACTAGTTAAACTAATTTTAACTTAGATAAATTGAGTTAATTAATTACAAATCAATATAAACTCAACTAGGGCTCCTATAATTTATGAGACACTCTACATGACTCAAGTTAGATTGCCAACTCGAATTAACTGAACCAAATAAGTCATGGTTACATGTCATTTTGTCACCATGATATTTTATTGTCATTATGGATCTATCACCATCCATATCATGTTCCTTTAGAAGTAAAAAACATTCATGTACCTGAACCAAGTCTTAGAAACTGGACAAAATCTCTTTAAAACCTTTAAAAGATCACATGCGCACTTTTTGTGACCATTTCCTTCTCATGCGCTAAAACTTATTTTATTATCCACGATGATCACCGCTCTGTTCGCCAATAAAAACTATGCACCCCCGTAAAAAGGAAGTGTTGGCACTGGAATCAGCACTTGGACTACATCAAGTGCCTAACTAGATACATCCTAAACTCTAAGGCAATTTAATTATTTTTTTATGAGATTGGTAGGTGGTTTAAACTCTTATTCACTGAAAAGATATTTCAGTCAAATCCACAATTCTACTAATGAGGGTATTGGATCATGATGTGGTAGCAAATAGTGAGTTTGTAGCCTATGAGGAGAAGAAAATGTAAAATGAGAGAAGAAACAGTAGGTCTGCAAAGAAGAAATCTACAGAATTTGGTAGAAATTAACACAAGTAGGAGTTTAACAATATTTCATCAAGAGAAAGCTATTTCAAGTCTTACAATATTCTCACTGAAATATTATAAAATATAACTATCATGAGTGATGCTCTTTCCACTGTTATTATATATATTTTACCAAGAAGGCTCACTGTGTGAGACTAACAAAAATTGACAAAGTACATGAACATGTCAAGAGACTGGTAAAAAATCATAACATCATGAGGAATTGCAAACTGCAACTGAAGATAATAAGATATGGAAACACAAGTGGAAATTGACAATACACACACCAGATTGGTAACAAGTCCTCAAATGTTTCTATCAATTTCATTCACTAAAAAGAGTATTGATCATATGAGTCAAGATTCTAAAACCACGAACCCTTACTTCATAGCATTTTGTCACATATATACAAAAATATAAAACTATCATCCCCACAAAAGGAGTAAATCTTTCCCTAAAAGTTATTACCATCTCGTGTAAGAGATGAGGCTTATCTAAGAACTTTAATACAAAGTGCTATGACATAATCAAAATAAACATCATCAAGGCTAACAATTCGAAGTGGTTGTATGATGTGGCAGTATATAGGAAGACTCCTCCTCTATTCTGGTGCAACCAACTCCACAAACAGAGTAAACAACAATGAAAGTGACATGTGGTTGCTCGTTGAATGCTGCATGGTGCCTCAAGGAAATGTGCTAGTGCGGAGAGTAATGGTAGAAATCTATTTCAGGGAAACTCTGTCGTTGTTCCTTTCCTTTGGTTTCTTGTTTGTCAGGCAGATTAAAAGAGATAAAAGAGTTTCATTTTATTAGAAGGAGAGATTATTAGATGAGTGGGAGGAGAAAAACCCTTTATATGTATATTGCAATTGTAGATCGGGGTCGGAACGTTAAACATAAGACACAAGTGGGAGGTAACATGATTTGCGATGGGGGTGATGATGTGGCAAGGATGTGGGGCCGCTTCGCAAATCAGAAATTAGGAGTTTTGTTATGAGGAACAAGAGGTAAGTGTTAAAACTTACAAAGAGTGATGTGAAATGAATAGAGGGTGACGTGGCAGGACAGAGATGGGGCCCATTTAATACCGCAAATCACAAATCAAGAGTTTTTTTATGAGGAATGGGAGGTAAGTGTTAAAACTTGTGAAGTTCGATGTGCGATGAATAAGCGTGGCAGGATGGATATGGCATCCATTTAATACCACAAATTACAAATCGAAAGTTTTGTTATGAGGAATGGGAGTTAAAGGTTAAGATTCGTGAAGTGCAATGTGTGATGAGAATGGAGGTGATGTGGCATGACAGATGGTGGGGCCCATTTACATCGCAATCGATGAATCAGTAGTTTTGTTAAGAGAAACGAGAGGTAAAGGTTAAGACTCACAAATTGCAATGTGCGATGAGACAAAAGTTGACGTGGCAGGGAAAGGTCTCACTTTAATATTGCAATCGGGGGTTTTGTATGAGATGACAATTGTAACATGAATGAAAGTTAAAACTACGATAAGCTGATTGTGATGAAAGGGTAAGGGGTCCACAATGATTAAGTGCGGTAAGTTATATCATATAATATATGATATTACAAAGGTTTTTTGTGGTGCTGGTAGAGCTGCTTTTTAACTATAAAAAATGGATTTTAATAGTTAAAAGGGGGTTTCGAAAGAAAGGAAACGTTTGACTTTGGGTTTTTTGGAAAAATGAAAGGTAAAAGAGGGGAAATGAAATGAATGAAGCTAGAAATGAAATTTTCTCACCATTGTACTTTGGCAATGACACTTTCATATTAAAACTGAACTAAAAAGGCAATGTGGTTCCTTAGAGAATGATGACTAGACTTCGAAAAATATTTAAAAAATTACAGTGCTAACAGGAAGTAAACACGAAAATGTAACTTCTAGAAGCCTAGTTGGTCGAATATTCTCCCAACTAGAAGCCTCTAGAGTCATGCAAGTTCGATCTATATCCCTCTACTCATGGAGCTTATCCCTTGGCTAAAGGAACCCTAATCCCTTCATTGGAGGATCTCATCCCTCTCTTGATGGATCTAAAACTTCCTCAATCTCTCTATAAATTGAGTTGAAGTTTCAGGTTTGAGAGTAGTTTGTAGTTGTTGGAAGATTATGAATTAGTAAGTTTTTGGTTGTACATTGAAGATCATGCCTTTGTGCACAAGACTTCATGTTGTTCATTCTAGAGAGGAAGGCTTATCAAACCAAGGATATGATTGTGCAGACACACTGGATAAATATGTACAACATCAAGGCTCAGGTTGTAAGATTGCTTTTTTTTTTAATTTCTGATAATACATATGGATCTCTTTTTGTTTCTGAATTTATTGAAATGATGTTAATACTTATACTCCTTGATCACTAAGTTGAACTAGTATTTATGATTATTATATGTTGCAGGTGCTTTGATCCTTTGCATTGTTTGTGATAGCAGGTTCTTCCCAACATTTAAGGATTTCTTTGGAGCGAAAGGCAAAAGGCTCTATCAAACGTCTCTATTGAAAGGTAGGAGCATAACCTCCTCATTTATAAGTTATAATAATATAAAATTCTAATATTTTAGAGAAAAAGGCATTAAAATGGTTGTTTGTTTCTAGTTACATGTTTGGGTACTAGGGAGATCGCTCTTGTCTATAAGAGGGGTTAATCCACACAAAAAATTGCTGACTCTACTGGGGAATACAAGCTTAGTTTTCCCTTGATTTTGTTTGGTTTTACAATCTAGCTTCCCTAGTTTGACTTTTTTGAGTGTGTTTTGGTATATAACCTTGTAGATTATCTGAACTAGAAAGCCTTAAATTTGTTTTTTCCAAATTTTCTCTGCACTGCACGGTTTTCTATGGAAAAGAGAGGAAAAACCTGCGCAAGTTTCCAGTATAGTTCAGTGGGCATGTGCATTGGTTTGCATTGAAAACCTATGCACCCCCTGGGAAATTTTGAAAAAATTAAGATTTTATCTTCCAGAGTCAGATAACCAATTTCTTAACGTTTACCCTAATCTATACCAACTCTCATAGTCTGTCTATGAACTCTTCCTTAACACCTTAGAGTCTATTTTGATAAATCATCATTTTTTCATAATTCTGCTGGGGTTTTCCATGGTTTGATATATTTCTCTTTTAAGGAAAAAATATTCATTGCCAAAGATCACTGGTTTTCAATTATTTCCTTCTTGAGCCACCAGGATTCTTTCTGTTAGCCATCAGTATTTTTTTTTACATGTTATTGATGACTATATCTTCAGCTGAGTTTTCTAGAAACTGATTTCCTTATGTCAATATGTCATCCAGAAAACCCTCCCAAAACTTTTTTCGCCTTTCTACCTAAAGCACATCAATACAAAGTACCATCTAATTTGACATCATGTTCAGGCCAAAACCATCCATCTACATCATTGTTCCACAAATGAGAAAACTGCTGATATCTTCACCAAAGCACTTGGAAGAGAAAAGTTTGAAAAGTTCAGATCGATGCTTGGGCTCACCAACATCCCTTCGGATTAAAGGGGGGAATGTTGACACCTAATCCTATGGGATGGGTGTGGATATGTAATTTTTTATAATAAATAATATTAGGAAATAAGGAAGGCCAAGAGTCATTCGGAGATGAATCCTAATAGCCTCACCTCCATGTATAAATGCATGTACATTCTTCAGCTAATAAACATTCTTATTTGAGGAGTTAGGGTTTTTCCTGGTTTGCTATTGCTCTTTTTGGAAGATAGATTCATTTTCCAAAGATCATTGTTTTTATGTTATTTCCTTCTTGATCCACCGGGATTATTTCCAACCTTACCTATTTTGACTATTTTTTTCTTACTTGATTGATAAAAGGAAAATATTCTAGATCACTGAAGTCTGATTTGTCTCAAACTAGTCTTTAATGATTTCATTTCTACTAGTTTAAGTGGAAACATTTTTATTTTTCTTACAACTTAGAGAAATCATTAAAAGACACTCATATGTATCTTAGTTAGGATCGATAATTATAACTTTGATTTGTTTTGAATTTTTTTCTACTTTTTATGGATTTAAGAAGTTTTTTTCTTTTAAGATTTGTTTGCTCATCAAAATTGTAGTTTTTAGCTTTGTAATCAACAAAATTTTTCATTACAAAAGAGATATTGGTCATGCTTGAAAATGAAATTGTTTTCTTGACGAAACATAAGTTTTATTTTAAGTTTCAGGAAGCTTGTGCTTATTGAGTTCAAAAGTCCTTCAACTTTCACTTAAATATAATTCATCGAAATAAAGAGTTTCATTTTCATATTGATGCATTTAGAGTATTTTGAGTCAGGTCACAATATCATCAAGTTTCATCTCCATACAAATTTGCATAAATAACAGCCAAATAAATATAATTCTTAATAAAATCAATCTAGATATTTTTTCCATTTTCTAGGACTGATTCCACCAATTTAGATTAGGCTAGTGCTTTGGAATAGGTTTTAATTGATGTTCCAAAGAAGTTGAAAAAAACAGGTACCATCTTGTGGTAGGGAAATCCAGTTGTTGCATTTGTACTCTGGGAAGCTCTTCTTAAAAGATTCAAGCATGAGGTCATGTCGGACCTAGTAAGGTAAACGTACCTATTTCATTGGCGGAGATAGAATATGTGCATGTAATACAAACTGTAAACCTTAGATTAACCATTGTCGAGGAGCCTGGGGTCAGTTGTTAGCAAACCTCAGATTTAGCATGCCGAGGATATTCCAAGGGGTTTAATCTTTGATACTCTTCCCTTGCATGTATATCGGATCAAAGATTGTTCCCCTAGGTGAAATTGTCTTAGTTGGTGACCTTAGTGGCCATAAGTTTTAGGATTTTTCCCAAGTTGACGGTGGAGGGAAGCTCCCATTGTACCTAAAGAATATGTTGACTAGACTCACTTGGAATTTCCAGAGGGTACTCGTCACTTCAATATGGCATAGTGAAGTTACTTCCACTGAACCGTTTCATTAAGCAGGATGTCATGGTAACTATTCCAAATTCCAGTATTCCTCATTAATTTCCACGACATTGGATTTCATCACCAACTAGTTTTTTTACTGTGGAAACATATTGTTTGTGAGTGGTTTGTGTCTTAGATTTTGTACGCGCATGTTCATTTTATTAATTTTTAGAGAACTTAGGTGTATTCTTTTGAAAATTTTTGATTCCATGTGTTAAGAATATTAACTGTGGATGAATTACCGAGACATTCACGTATAATTCAAGGGAAACCCCCTGAATATACACCCAATCAATTGGAAAAAATTGAAATTGAAAGATTTCAACAATTAGGAACCAGGTATACTGAACAAGGAGAAACATCCATTGTAATACATCCTGATTTTGAAGTTAATCAACCTCAACTAATTGAAAAAGATCAAGAACGACCAAATATTTCTGAAGTAAGAAAATTTGAATATGTTACCGATGAATTGAAAAATATGTGATTCACTGAACATGAAATATATGAGAATGAATCTGAATCTACTTCATCTCAATCACCTTTGGATGTCATAGCCCCAAATCTTGGTCATCCTCGTTCAACCCAAGTGAAACTTCTCATCAATGAGAATATTCCTCCTGGACTAATTAGCATTGAAGAGATATCTAACATGGAAAAAGATATTACACTTCCCTCTCATCAATAATATTTAGATCTAAGGTATAGTGAACAAATTTACCCTTTCATTCATTTTAGACCGGATCCTTGGTATCATCAATTTACCGATTTTCTACACAGTTTTGGTTACACTTAGTCACCACACCGCATGCCATTCTAATATTTACCTAGAGGTAGTTACATGGATTCTCAAAGCATGTCTACAGATTCATTTATTCTTCATCCCTAGAAACATTTTTGTATGGTGGTCCATTTGTTCCTGCTGGCTACTAGTCACTCTCTGGCACTTTCTCAGGAGCCTCTCCATTCTCCGAAACTTCTACCATGTCAACTAACCTATGTGAGTCTACCACTAAAATTTTGACAACGAAACACATTTATATTTTTTATGGGAATATTTTTCAAACTAGATCACAAGGAGGCTATATTGTGCCTGGCGGCAGCAACATCTCCAAGGATAGTAGCCTTTTCAAGGACAACAACACTTCCAAGGGTGGCAACCTCTCCAATGATAGCATCCTCTCTAAGGGAAAAAACCTTTCCAAGTGCAACAACCTTTTCAAGGGCAACATCCTTATCAAGAGCAGCCACCCTTTCAAAGAGGAAAATCTTTTACTAGAATCTATCCCCTGGTTGTAGGGAAGACTATTCCTAGTAATTATAAAAATTATGTTCCAATGCTTCAAACTAGTTAGGGTCCACCTTATGCATCACAACATTTGATGGGAGCTCCTTACCCAGGGATGTATACTATGTGGAACAATTTTTTCAATCAAAAATATTTGCAACCTACATTGAAAGTACTTTATAATCAACCTGCTAAGTCAGTTGGGCAATTTGGTTTTACCCAAGTCCAACATCATGTTCAAGGTGGTCTTCAAATTACCCCACACGTATCTATTCCACTAGTCAACAAGTTGGTTCGAGTATTCGTAGTACTCCTATCCAATCTAGTGCGTAAAATTATGTTCAAAAAACAAGTACACCTATCCTGAGTGTTTCTAAAACCCTTATTGTTACAGCCCTTAAAACGACAACACCAACTGTTACACAGACAATTCCTTAGATTACTGGTCATCAAACTGGACCTAGAGTTCAGTCTATTTCTCAAACCTTTGTAGGACAACCTGGTGCAACTACAGTGTAAACAAGTCTAAGGCTTTTACAGGTCAAACCTTTCAAGGTCAATTTGCTCAAAATCAACCATTTCAAGCGAAATTCCAATATGGAAAAATGGGACAAAATCTAGTTTACTAGGGCCAACCATACCCTGGTTATACATATAAAATACCAGCTCAACCTCAGTTTGGTATGGCTAACCCTGGATACTCTTGGGGTATACCAATTCCAACTACTCAAGCTATCCCAGGATTTCCTGGATATCCTCCTCCGAGTACTGGCATTGTCCCTGAAGGTTATTAGTTTGCATAGAAAGACCCTAACTAGCGGTTACCATTGATTGTAACTTTATATTAACCAGACTTGTCTCGACTCATGAATGATCTAGTTTGCTATCTTCCATTTTTCCCAGCAATGCCTACTAACCTGCCCAGTGACATTCCAAAATTTGAGGGAAAATCAGGAGAAGACCACTCAAATCATGTGATGAATTATCATTTGTGGTGTACATCCAATTCCTGAATCGATGAGTCTATTTGCTTGATACTTTTTCAAAGAACTTTGATCGGCTTAGCCGCAAAGTGGTACATTGAGTTACCACGAGGTTATTTCAACAATTTCAATGCTTTAGCAATAGCCTTCCTAACTCATTTTCAGTTGCCAGTCCTTTATGATAATGGCACGAAACTTTTGACTTTGTTAAAAGAAAGCACGCCTATGTACATTTCATATCACATAGATGAATCGCGACGTAAACGACGCTTAGTTAAAGTTCTCATTCCATATCAAATTCTGGCTTAACCATTCATCAAATCATTGCTTCCTAAGATTACTAAAGATGTGACTAAAGGATGTGTTGTAATAGAAGAGAAGGTCATAGCTCAAGCAAAGTAATTGGACCTTGTTTTCACATAGTCTGGTACTTTGTATGAAAAAATTCCTGATTTACCACACCGAGGTCTATTCATTCCAACTCCTTTCGGTTCTCATGCCTCAGAAGGTGTAACTGATACAATTAATATGACAAAGAGTAAGAAGAAATAATCTAAATCTACTTCTCCAATCATAACCCTACCAGATTCACCTAAAGGAGATCCTTCCCTAGAAACTTCTGTAGAGATTCATGTCGTAGACTCATCTACAACCAAATCTAAAGAATTCGGCAATAAGAAGAAAGGGAAGGGGAAAAAAGAACAAAACACTTATCCCAAATAAAAAGCTGAAAAAACTGAACCATTAGAAGAAAAATGGAAACCTATTTATCCTTTTCTTATCTGTGATGAGGATCACTATAGTAGAGAGTGCCCACATCGGGCTAAGGTATCCAAATTTTTCAAAGGTTCACCCACGATCGTTTTCCTGAAAGATCCTTTGCCATCACAAGAAAACAAAATAGTTAGAATCTTCTTCCAATTCATCTGTGAATATGTTGATGATGTCCCAGGTCATGGTTGCAATGTGATCTCAAGACTATGGATCTAAGAGTCCTGTAACTGGAAAATAAACTGAATCATCCATTCAACCTCCAATGTCAACTCCTCTAGTTTCTGAACCATTGCAGTCAAGAAACCTAATCCTGATTTAGTGATTAAACCACCTGCCAATGGTGTACTTTGAAAATTGAATTTCGACCCACATGTGAGAGTCGCTCAAAATTACAGTACTGTTGAGGATTTGGCCATATCCCTTTCAGTAATGTCGGCCCTCAAAGTGCTTCAATATTTTCTAGCTCAGAGAAAATTACTATTATCAGCTATAGGAGCGATTGATCCCAAGACTCGAATCTCATTTTCTTTGATCTCAAGAAATTTGTACCTAGACTCCCACATCAAATGTATTTTCAAATTCCAGTATTAGTCAAATCAAGGTGATATTTTCGCACAATAATTGATGATGTAGTATCTACATGCATTATGTCCTTAGGTTTTTGGAAAACTCTTCGTTCTTCGATAATCAACTAGTCACCAAACATTCTTAAAGCCTTTGATGGAAGATGTTTTCACCCATTCAGAATACTCCAGCATCTTCCTATAGAGGTAGAAGGAAAAAACGTAACACTCGAGGTGGAAATTGTTGATACCCCTCTCGATTATAACCTTCTTCTGGGTCGAAGTTGGTCTTATGCTATGACCATTGTCATTTCATCAGTATTTCAGATGATCATGTTTCCTCATAAAGGAAATATTGTTAAAATCGATTATTTTTCTTACTTCACTTCAGACCTTACCTCTACAGATAGTATCTAGCATGTCGGAAAAGAATTTATCCCTTATGACTATGTTGGGGTAGGACTAGCTAAATATTTCACTCTCATGGGAACTTTCACTATACCTCCTCCTAACGTACCACTAAATATTTCCAATATCAATATGATTAGATCAAGCATAATGACATTTGATGACACATGAAATGTGGCTTTAAATCAGAATTTTACTCCTATAATGGTGAGATGCATTTATGTCCATTTGAATCGGCATATGTAGCGGTAAAATTGTGTTATGATATTCCATCAACTTAAATTGATCAAATAAATGTGGTCAATGAAGAGTCTTCTTCTTTATCAAGCTCAGCCATGACATCATTTTCGGATCCTTTCCATGAAGTGTTTTCAATTGATGAAAATATCTGAGAAATATTGTCATTTGATGAACTACCATGGGATGACCTTCATCATTGATCTTATTTTTAACTTGACCTTGATAGACTCGAGAATGAATTTTCATCCATTTTTTCCATTGAATATGTTAAGGAACCTCAAAATCCTATGTTGATTCTTCATTTGGATTCTAAGAAAAAAATTAGAAATATTTTTGCCACAATTCCTATTGACACATCAACTAAACCTTGGATAACTGAGAACATTCATATAGGTGCTTCTTGCTCGATTGAAGAGATCAATTTATACAAAGCCCTATTTCAGGAATTTTGAGACATTTTTGCCTGGTCTTATGAAGAAATGTCAGGTATTGATC
The DNA here is from genome assembly GCA_034641835.2 of Pinus albicaulis. NCBI lineage: Eukaryota > Viridiplantae > Streptophyta > Pinopsida > Pinales > Pinaceae > Pinus > Pinus albicaulis. The sequence continues at coordinate 1,328,000,851 of CM076579.1, forward strand.
CTAATATAGTTATTCATGAAATTAAGACATACCTGGATGCTAAAACGAGTAGACAAAGATTACCTCTAATACATCCAGAGAAACCTACTCCAATTAAAGCTGAAGTTGAAAAATTACGACGTGCAGGATATTTTTGTCCTATTCCTTTGATAGATTGGGTATCTAACATAGTTTCTGTAACCAGGAAACAAGGGACTATCAGAGTATGTGTCGATTATCAAGATATTAACAAGGCCTATCCTAAAGACAATTATGCTACCCCTTACATTGATAAAATTTTTGATGATTGTGCTGGAGATGAAATATTCTCATTTAGGGATGGAGTTTATGGCTACAATCAAATAAATATACTCCCTACTTATCAACCTATGAAAACATTTATATTTCCATGGGGAACATTTGCATACTGTTAATTACCATTTGGACTAAAAAATTCTTGTGCAAATGTTCAAAGAGTTATGTCTTACACATCTCACGATATCAAACACATTTTAGAACCCTACTTGGATGACTTACTTTCTCATTGAAGGTTGAGGCCATTTTCAATCTACCTCCTCCTTCCAGTTTTCGCCAACTCCAAAATTTGCAAGGGAAAGAAAACTTTATGTGTCCTTTTATCCTGATCTATGCAAAGTTAACTAAAGGTTTCACTCGGTTGTTAAAAAAGGATGTTCCATTCATACGGTATGATATTTCCCATAAAGCTTTTAATGCACTCAAACGCGCATTGACCCATGCACCGTTCTTGCATCTGCCTGATTATCACCGAGAGTAATGTTTGTATTTAGTTGCGTATGATTCCATGATTATAATGGTTTTAGTTAAAGAGGATGAATCCAACAATGAAGATGTGATTTATTACCTAAGTCGCAATCTCACCCCAACATAAATCAAGTATTCACATGTGGAGAAATCGACCTTTGCATCCGTTCAAGCTGTCCAACGATTTCTTCATTACATATTCTTCCGTAAAACCACAGTGATATATAATTGCAACTAGATGATGTACATTTTAATGAAACAATTGATCGGTGGAAAATATTCTGAATGGATTTTTATCCTACAAGAGTTTGATTTGGAGTTTGAGAAATCCAAGTCTAAGAAATCACTCGTTTTCGCTGAACTTATGTGTGGTTTTCCCTATACTGAATCTGAAATGGTGGTAGAGGATCATCTTGCTAATGAATATTTGTTTATAATCAGTACATTAGACCCTTGGTATGGATATATCATTATATATCTCCAGACCCAAACCTTTTGGACATATCTTTCACGATCAGATTGATGTAGAATACGATACCAATCTCAACAATACAATATTGTTGGTGACACTCTTTATCATCGTGGTTCTAATTATATTTTTCGACGTTGTATAACTCATGAAGAATCCCAAATGGTTTAGAATGACTGCCACTCTAAAGCATGTGGTGGTCATATGTCTGGGTTTTCCACAACCCAAAAGATATTGCGCATTGGTTATTTCTGGTTGTCACTCTTTAAAGACTATATTCTCGTAGCTAGAAAAAGTCACAATTGCTAGATTTTTGAATGAAATATGCATGCACTTACAATCATTGTTGTCGGTCCTTTCACCCAATCATTGTTGTCGGTCCTTTCACCAAATGGGGCATTAATTTCTTCACATGTAACCCTCACTCTGTCACGGGGCATGGGTATATTATTATTGTCATAGATTACTTTACCAAATGGGTCGAGGTGATGCCTACATTCGCAGCTGATGGAAAAATTGCATCAATTTTCATATTCAATCATATGATTTCTCAATTTGGTGTCCCTCAATCATATTATTGCTCAATTTGGTGGACCATGGGAGCCACTTTTGAAACATTATGATGACCGAAACTTCTGCTTAACGTGGCTTACGCTACGATAATTATATACCATACTACCCACAAGCTAATGGTCAAGTTGAGGCTTTCAAAAAGGTTTTAACCAACATGATTAAATGAATTTTCGTAGCTCATAAAACAAATTGACATACCATGCTTTGTTCGACATTATGGGCATATTGTACCTCTACAAAAACATCCACAGGTTTCACTCATTTTCAGCTTTTTTATGGTTTGGAAGTTCTATTACCCATTGAATTTGAAAGCTCGTCACTTAAATTATCCATTGAACTGTTACTAGCTACCTCTGAAGAGGAGAAACAATTCTTATACCTAGCACAGTTAGATGAGACTTGTCGCACCATTGAATTAGTTTCTAAAGCTCATAAAAAACATTTTAAGGATCAATATGATCAAATTGTTAACCCTCGTATATATTGGAAATGTGAACTAGTTCTAGTATACGATCAAGCTCATGAAAAACTAGGTGTTGGTAAATTCGAACCAATGTGGTATGGTCCTTATATTGTTAAGCATGTGCTTGAAAAAGGAGTCTATGAGTTAATCAATTATGACAGAGTCTCTTTAGATAAACCGAGAAATGACCTTTATCTCAAGAGATATTATGCATGATTCTTTGCGTGAAGATCCTCTTTCTACATTAGTTACATTTTAGAAAAATTTCCCTTAGATTAGAAAGGTGAGCCTTATATGAGTTATTTTGCTTGACGAATTTTTTCTACTTTTGTTTCTTATCTTGATTACTCTTGATACTGCAGATGTCGACATTCCTTCATACTTACATTGGTTTTGCTGACAACGCCTATCATAGTACATGAAACATTTATTTCGCTGCTTGGGTCATATATTTGCCCATTGATGATTTAGTCTCTATTCACGGGATATCCCTCGGTCAAACAATGAACAATATTGCATAATATAGTGCATTCATTGAGCTATTATCTGATGCCATCGCATTTAGTATCCGACGATTGATTTTTAGGTTAGTTCGCAACTAATTTTACTACATTTAAACAATTTTTATGCTATCAGAAATCCGGCTTTGTTAAGAATGTTTTTAAGGGTTCGTCTCTTAGAAATACATTTTGATTACATTGAATATCAACAAATTTAAGGAAATTTAAATACGTTGGCTAATGCATTAGATAATCAAGTTTTAAATAGACATCCGCAGCATTAAAAATAAAACAAAACAATGTTTGATCCATATTGAACAAGATACTCAAAGTTAGGAAGTAGTAATATAATTAGGTTAGAATAGTTTTGTGTCAAAAAATATTACATCGTCTATGATCATAGGTTTCAAACGCCTTATTATCGAAACATATCAATAAAAAGCACACAAATTCCAATCTAGATCAACCATCAGTTATCCATGATGATGATCATGGTAGCAGACTATGGCATGTGCCACCCTACACAGATATCTGTTGAATGGGCCCGGAACCCTAGTCACATATCTCTCGATCATAAGAGGTATATCATCCTTCCTTGTCTCCAGGATGTCAATAGTCAACCTCTCTAGGTTATGCTCTAGCTATGTAAGGGCCTCTATCACATTGTTCTATGTTGGGCCTACTGCTATAGATTGTGCATCTCATCTGTCAAAGCGACGAAGCACTGCTAGTCATGATGGGCCAACATATGCATTTTAGTATTTCTATCATTATTGGACGATAGAAAATAAAATAAAAATTAGATTAAAAAAAAAATCAAAATGATATTTTTTACCTGATGCATCCCACTGTGTCCCTGGTGGGAGTGATGTGTCAAGGTCACCACTAAAATCTACCCCTATGTAAGGAAAATCCTCAATCATGAAGATTTTTCTCCTCAGCCATATAAATAACCGAAGGGTATATAGAACCACTAGACCACAATCGCCACCATGGCAAGCCATCAATGAAACCCATCACAACATAGGTGGTTCCGTAAGTCCCGTCGGATCCACTGAAGACTGCTAAGGTGCTAGGAGTTGAATCCTCTCCAAAGCAAAAGATACAAGAATGGATCCATATCCAAAGTTTTTCAACTTCCCATTATTCGCTCTCGTAACTTGGCCTTTCATGTTGACTAAAACTCCCTCGCACCAATTGAAAATTGTTCCCCCTAAAAATTCAACTGCAATTTTCATTTGTGCTTTCGTAGCCACATGTGGAGCTACACTATGACACAACCTAGTAACCATAGATGCAATGATCTTTAGTTATAATCACACAATGGTTTGATATCAATGTGACTGTCCTTCAACTTTGAATATTAGTTGCAATACTGAGCCATATAAGATGCATTGGGTAGACCACCTGGTCGTGACCCAAACAAGGAGATGTCTCTCCCTCTATGGGGTAACCTTGTATGGAAATAGATATCCTATGGCTCAATCACAGGCTTATGGTCCCCAATGACGAAGCATTTCTTCTGAACATCCCAAGCATTGACTAACCAAGTCATCAGCTCTACTTGTACGTAGGAGTATGAGCTTCAAGATCTAGCTTTATGCTTTCCTGGTAAAAACATCTATGTTATGTGTGATTGATCTTTCTTCATGTGTTTGCAAATGGTTATTAAATTTCCGCAAATATTTAAGTAGAAGGATTATGTATTTAAAAGTTGCATATAATTTTTAGATCACGAGAATCCAGGCAATAGATAATTGTATTAAAATTTCTACATGGTATCAGAGAAAAGAAGATTGCAATTTTGACGCAATACCTGAGTTTTGTTGGTGGAAACAATTCAAATTTGCTGCAAGAGTTTCTTGGTGCAACAGTTGAGTAAACATCGAAATGGCTTTCAATGGTTTGCGGCTATAGTATGCACTCGAGGGTAGCTCAAACTACATTGCATGGAAGGATAGGATGGAGGCGTTGCTTGAAGATAATGGGTTGAAGGAATTCATCGACAATGATGTTCCTAAGCCCACTTCGATGGATGTTGCATTACTTTACGCCCAGCAAAAGAAAGCAGCGAAGATGAGAAGGATTCTATTGGAAGTTCTGCAAGACCATATTGTATCAGGACGTCATGGGAAAGCCACTCCATTTGTGATGCACGAGGATTTTATGGATCTTTTCCAAAGCAGCAGTGACAATAGGAAATTGGCGCTGAAGGATAAACTCAGAAAGATCAAGATGGAGAAGGGCAACAATATTCCTAATTATCTCAGAAAGTTTGTTCAATGTTGGGATCAACTTGGGAGTGTGTGAATCACAGTTGTTGATGATGATTTGGTGAGCTTGGATCTCTTGGGTCTTCCTAAGAGTTGGCACAATTATCAAGACTTTGTCAATGGACGGGAAAAATGGTCAGATTGGGAACGACTGTGGTTGGATATCGTGCAAGAGGAGTTCAAGCAGAACACCAGAGATGGTTTTTAATCAAAGCATGATGATGAAGAGGATTGTGCTTTGAATGCCAAGGCAAGGAAAGGGAAGGGGAATAAATCCAATTAAAAATCTGAGTCTAAAGGCAAGAAGCTAGATTTTTCCAAGGTGAAGTGTTTTCACTGTCACGAACATGGGAATCTTGCCACTAACTACCCATAGAAAAAGAAAAAAAGAAGGTTGTTGGAGTTGCAACTGGGGAGGCCCTTGCCTCTCAATTTGAACTTGATTTTTATTTGATCGCATTCTTGGTTTCAAGCACAATGGGATCAGTGTGGTATCTTTATAGTGGTGCTTCCTTCCACATGACGAGAAATAAGGAGCTTTTTAGTGACTTAGAATATAAATATCTCCAAATGTATATAGAGATGAGTGACGATGGATGATATAGAGTGACTAGCATTGGTACCATTACCTTTGAGAGGGAGTCAGGTAAACAATTTCTATTGAGAGTTGTTATGCATGTTATAGGTCCGAAGAAAAACTTGGTCTCAGTCACGATGTTAGAGGATAGAGGCTATGACATTGTTTTCAGTGATGGAAAATATTTCCCGCGACATAAAACAACAGGTCAAGCCAAGAGGATAGGGATTTGAGTTTATAATCTCCACAAGCTGGAGGTAGAAGTTTGCACTGCAATGATGGGAAAGGAAAAAAAAGTGGTGAGACGGGATGAGGATGAATTATGGCACATGTGATTGGGCCATCTTCATCATGGAGCTTTTAAATTCATGCATCAAATATCTAGTATACTTCCAATGGGAAAACTTGCTCAGTTAGATCAGTGCAAGGGTTGCACCATGGGGAACTATGAAAAGTCCACCTTTCATGAAAAGGAGAACTGTGCTTCGATGATCTTGGAGAGGGTTCAGACAGACCTGTGTGGACCATTATTGGTTGCTTCAATAGTAAAACACGGGTATTGTGTTATTTTTGTTGATGAATTTTCTCGTAAATGTTGGATCTTCTTCATGTAGAAGGATCAAACATTCTCAAAGTTTTCTGAGTTTAAGTCATTGGTTGAGAAAGAGTCAAGGAAGCAAGTGAAGGCTCTGTAGAGCAATAATGGTGGAGAATACATCTCCAATGAATTTAAATACTTCTATAGTAAAGAATGAAATCGAAGAGAACTCATAGTGCCTCATAACCCACATCAAAATGGGGTCGCGAAGAGGAAGAACAAAACGATTGTGGGTGTTGTATGAGATATGTTGCATGATCAGGGCCTACCAATGCACTTGTCGGTGAAAGCATGCAACACTGTGGTTTATGTGAAAAATTTTGTCCTCATAGACTACTTGGAATGAGTACACCTGAAGAAGCTTTTACTGGTAAGAAACCAGATGTTTCTCACTTTAAGATTTTTGGCTCATCTGTTTATGTGTATGTGACCAAAAATGTCAAGAAGAAGCTAGAGCCGACTACTGAAGTTTGGATATTTGTGGGGTACATAGAAACACCCTATAATTATCGTGTGTATGTGTCAAACAGTCGAATGACTATGGTGCGACAGGATATAAAATTCAACGACAAGAAAGCCATGAAGTTGTTGCTTGAGAGGGAGCTAGACTTACATGTAGAGGATGAAATTTTGGTTCCCAAAGATGAGTCTCTAGATGTGGATCAACCATAGGAGGAGGCTCATGGAGTGGAGGAGTCCACTCACGCAGAGCCAAACATCAGAATTGGCAAAAGGCATGAGAGGCTGAAGCTTGATGCAACACAGAATATAGGTGTCCCTACTTCATAATGCAAACAAAGACAAACTCTTGAACGATTCAATGGATACATGGCTATCATGAGAAAATGTATTGTGACTGATCCATCTTCCTTTGAAGAAGAAGTGTAGGAGCCTACATGGGTAGATGCAATGGAGTAGTATGACTCCATTGTCAGAAACAGTGCTTGGGAAATTGTTCCAAGGCGGTTGATAAATCAGTGGTAGGTTCAAGATGTATCTACAAGGTAAAGCAAGTTGCTGATGGGAGTGTTGAGAAATAAAAGGGTAGATTTGTGACCCGGGGCTTCTCACAGATCGAGGGGATTGATTATGATGAAACCTTTGCACCTATCACATGGTATTCTTCCATAAGGACCATCCTTGCTCTCTCAACACAGATGGGCTGGCACATTCATCAAATGGATGTGAAGACTATGATCCATAATGAGATAATTGAGGAAGAAGTGTACATTGAGCAGCCTAAAGGATTTGAGATCTTCAGCAATGACTTGCATCTGTGTAGACTAAAAATAGTGTTGTATGGGTTGAAGCAAGCACCTCGTGCTTGGTACACTCAGATCAACATCTATTTCACTGGACTTGGCTTCAGCAAGAGTGAGGAAGATGCAAACCTATACCGAATTGTAGTGGAGGGTAGTATTTTAATCATTGTTCTTTATTTTGATGATTTAATACATACTGGTGATTAGCATCTGATACACTCATGCAAGGAGGACCTTGCAAAGGAGTTTGAGATGAAGGATATGGACCTCCTTCATTATTTCCTTGGATTGCAAATATTGGAGCGAGAAGGTGAAATTTTTGTGTCTCAAGGCAAGTATGCAAGGGAGATACTGGGTAAGTTTCACATGGAGGGTTGCAAACCCATGGATACTCCTCTTCCAAGAAACTGGAGGAAAGAGAATGCTACATTTAGAGAGGTAGTGGATGCTACTTTATATTGATAGTTAGTGGGTTTGCTAATGTATTTCGTAAATAGAATATAGAACATATGATGTTCAGTGAACCAACTTAGTCAAGTGATGGTTAAGCCTACTAAGCACTTTTGGGAGGCGGGCAAGCATGTCCTGAGATATCTCAGGGGCACATCTGAGTATGGCTTGTGGTACAAAAAAATGTATGAGGTGAAGTTACATGGCTTCACAGATGCAGATTGGGTGATAGCCGAAAAAACAGAAAGAGAACATTAGCAGGGGTCTTCAGTATTAGATCTATAGCCATTTCTTGTTACAGCAGAAAATAGAGATTCATGGAACTTAGTTTAGTGGAAGTGGAATACATGGCAGCAATTCAAGCTGCATGTGAGGCTATCTAGATGAGGAAGATCCTGATTGGTTTGTTTGGTTCTCATTTATATCATACAGTCATTTATTGTGATATTAAAAATTGCATTAAACCCTCGATGAATATTTTGTTTCATGATATATATAAGCATATAGATATCTGGTATCATCATATCAAAGATTGTGTGCAGCGAAAGATCATGTTTCTTCGGTATATTCCTATGAAAGATCAGGATGCAGATATTTTGACGAAGGGACTCACTAGGAGAAAATTTGAATACCATAGAGACACGATCGGGGTGAAGGATAATCCCTTTCTTGTTGAGAGGGATCTTTGAGATTCAATAAGATGATGACCCTAGTGAAAATTAAGCACCTACACTAGGTGGGGCCTGCAGGCTATTTTTAGGTGTATGTCTATTTTTAGAGTGGGGAGAAAATTCTATTTATAGTGGGAGTCTATTTATAGATGGTTGAGAAAATTCTATTTATAGATGAGGTTATATTTTTAGATCCATGGGCGAATTCTATTTATATATCACATGTCTAAAAATTGAATGCATGTCGATTATTATTATCTCTTAATAATAATTAGAATAAATAATAATCTATTCTCTTGAAGCACTTGGTTTCAGTTAACTGAAGTGTAAAACCAATTGACTAAAGTAGTTTCGAGTTCTAAATTCAGTTGGTGGGACATGCAAGTGGAATTATTTGTAACTGAGTGATACAAAGTTGTAACAAAGTTGGATGTGTAGCTATGTGAGTTGTAAAGTAGTTTAACTCAATTAAGTGAGTTGAATTTAGTTGTGCTAGTTGTAACAGTTTGTAACTAAAGATACACTAGTGAGAGATCAGTGAATTAAATATTAAATTAATTCACATGGAGTGTTGTCACATGAAACCAAAGATTTACAACTATTAACTACATGCATGTTAGATCCAGTGGAGACACAATTGAGAGATAGGTGAAAGGGATCGTTTAACTATCAGTTGTGACATTAGTCGGTGCACTCTTACAACCACACACATTGGAGATGTGAATGATGATTGCATAGTCAAGGCAAGCCAATATCTCATTCATTCAGGGATTGTGATCGGTAGGGATTGTGCAGTGGAGGCAGGCTCTCAGGAGGGAGTAAATTGGTGCATGAATATGCCAATTTTTGTATGCCAGTGTGAGAGGATTGTATATTGTATTGAGATCTCTTGGATTAGAGTTTTTATGAGATTGTTTCATGATTCATGATATATACATAATATATGATAGTGGGGTTCTTAGCTTTATGCTTTCCCAGTAAAAACATCTTTGTTGTGTGTGATTGATCTTTCTTCATGTGTTTGCAATTGGAAATTAAAGTTCTGCAAATATTTAAGTAGAAGGATTATGTATTTAACAGTGGCATATAATGGTTAGATCAGGAGAATCCAAGAAATACATAATTGTATTAAAATTTCCACATGGTATCAGAGAAAAGAATATTTCAGTTTTAAAGCAGTAGCTGAGTTTTGTTGGTGGAAAAAATTCGAATTTGCTGCAAGAATTTCTTGGTGCGACAATTGAGTAAACATCGAAATGGATTTCAATGGTTTGCGGCTAGAGTATGCACTTGAGGGTAGATCAAAATAAATTTCATGGAAGGATTGGATGGAGGTGGTGCTTGAAGATAATAGCTTGAAGGAATTCATCGAAAATGATGTTCTTAAGCCCATTTCGACTGATGTTGCATTACTTTACACCTGGCAAAAGAAAGTAGTGAAGACGAGAAGGATTCTGCTAGAAGGTATGTAAGGCCATATTGTCTCAATCCTTCATGCGAAAGCCAATCCATTTTCAATGTGGAAGGTTGTGACAAATTTTCTCGAAAGCAGTAGCGACCATAGGAAATTGGCACTGAAGGATAAACTCAAAAAGATCAAGATGGAGAAGGGCGACAATATTCCTAAGTATCTCACAAAGTTTTTCCAATGTCAGGATGAACTAGGGAGTGTGAGAATCACGATTTCTGATGATGATTTGGTGAGCTTGGATCCATTGGGACTTCCTAAGAGTTGGCACAGTTATCAAGACTCTGTCAACAGATGGGAAAAACTGTTGGATTGGGAATGATTGTGGTCGGATCTACTGCAAGATAAGTTCAGGAGAAACAACAGAGATGGCTCTTCATCAAAGCATGATGATGAAGAGGATGTTCTTTGGCTGCCAAGGTAAGGAAAGGGAAGGGGAAGAAATCCCATTCAAAATCTGATTCTAAAGGCAAGAAGCTAGATTTTTCCAAGGTGAAGTGTTTTCACTGTCACGAACATGGGCATATTGCCACTAACTACCCATAGAAAAAGAAGAACAAGAAGGTTGTTGGAACTGCAGCTGGTAAGGCCCTTGCCTCACAATTTGAACTTGATTTCTCTTTGATCGCATGCTTGGTTTCAAGAGAAATGGGATCGGTGTGGTATCTTGATAGTTGTGCTTCATTCCACAAGATGGGAGCTAAGGAGATTTTTAGTGACTTGGATGAGAAAGATATCCAAATGCATATAGAGATGGGCGATGATGGATGATACTGTGCAACTGACATTGGTGCCATTACCTTTGAGAGGGAATCAGGTAAACCGTTTCTCTTGAAAGATGTTATGCATGTTCCAGGTCTGAATAAAAACTTAGTCTCAGTTGTGATGTTGGAGGACAGATGATCCGAATGGAATGTATTAGTTTTTTTGTGCTAATTATCCAAACAATAATTAAAATGTGTGCATAAGGTTCTTTGAAGTTTGCAGGTGAAAAAAATGGTTTTAACTTAGCTAAACAGATTTATTTGTGAGGTTAAAGCATATAAATTTCTTATAAAACATTGTACGACAGTAAATAACAAATAATTAAACATCACATGTAACAATACTCAGCAAATTTGATGAATCATTTCACCCCTCTTGGGCTACATTTGCTGGTCCAGATCCCAATGGCATGTCCCTCATATCGTATTTCTCAAAAATGGTAATTAAATGTGAAATAAAGCCTCAAATGGCTATTCTCTTTGTAAAAAAAACTTCAGAGTGCTTGAATTAGTCAAGAATGACTATTCATTTGCAGAAAACAGTAAATGGATGCTCAATACACTGATAACACGCTAGTGGCCCCAGTGGCTCCTTGACCTTTACTGAAGCTAAACCTACACAAGATGACCTCTGATGGCTTTGAAACCTATTCCAATGTGTTCAAAATGTTGAAAATACGAAAAATTTACTATCCATGCATCAAAATTGGTTGAAAATCCAAGAGGTTATGGCCAAAACAAAATTTTTCACATGTCCCTTAAAAAACTCCAATAAATGTGGAGCAACTCTAGTTAGACCCACCAGTTTGGAAATTCCACTGAATCTGGTGGTGCATCCTACAAATCCTTTGGCAGTTAGTGTAGCATGAAATGGTAGGGTGGGGTGCTCACATGACCCCCCGCCGGAACTGTCAGCATTAATTGTGGATATAATGTTGAACAACCATCACATTAAATGTTTCTGTGCACTCGGCACATCATCTCCACCCGCCATAACTTTAACCTTCAAATAAATATCACCTTATCCACCGGTTCTGTTAAGCGCCTGGTTCCAAGCGCCGATCACATGCTCTCAGGGCTATCCCTAGGGAGCTAGCCCTTTTATTTTTCCGCCACATAAAACTTTAAACTTCAAATTTTTTTCGGTGCCAATAATTATTAAGTATTATCACTTTGATGGAATGGATGGGCGCTCCTGCCCTTAGAGGTAAGGTCTCGTGTTTGAACCATGTAGATATATAAAAATTATGATATGCCATATTTTCTCTGGCCTAGGGCCACGTGGCGGCCTCTGGGCCTGCCACGTGCCAACATGTAATCGGCCCAAAATTTTCTAAGTCAAACCATCAACAAATCTCAAGCTACCACTTGTTGAATTTCCATTCATCCACGGAGAATATTCCAGGAAATATTATGAGGAATATTCCTAGAATATTCCTTGGAATAATTTTTTTTTATTTTTTCAAATAATAAAGTCAAACTTGGTCAAACTCATTTTCTTGGAGTTTACTGGCCTTTTCTAACCTTCATAACTTCTGCATACGACATCTATTTTGCGAACCAGTCATGGCACCAGAATCGCAGCAACGAGACCTTTTTGGTCGTTCAAGTTGCAACCATTTTTGAAAACTTTAATTTTTGAGCATGTTTTAGCAATGGACATGATCTCCTAATCAACAAAGTCTATGATGTTGTTGTCAGCGATGGGAAATATTTCCTGCGACATAAAACAACAGGTCAAGCCAAGAGGATAGGGATTCAAGTTAAAAATATCGACAAGCTAGAGGTAGAAGGTTGCACTGCAATGATGGGCAAGGCAGAAAAAGTGGTGAGATGTGATGAGGGAGAATTATCGCATAGGCGATTGGGCCATATTCATCATGGAGCTTTGAAAGTCATGTAACAAATATCTACTGGAATTCCAGGGGGAAAACTTGCTCAATTAGATCAGTGCAAGGGTTGCACCATGGGGAAGTATGCAGAGTCCACCTTTCATGAAAAGGAGAACTATGCTATGGTGATCCTAGAGAGAGTTCACACAGACATGTGTGGACCATCCTTGGTTTCTTCAACTATAAAACATAGGCATTATGTTATTTTTGTTGATGAATTTTCTCATAAATGTTGGATATTCTTCATGTAGAAGAAGGATCAAACATTATAAAAGTTCTGTGAGTTCAATGCATTGGTTGAGAAAGAGTCGGGAAGCAAGTGAAGGCTCTGCGGAGATATAATGGAGGAGAATACATATCAAATGAATTCAAATAATTATGTAGCAAAGAAGGAATTCAAAGAGAACTCATAGCTCCTCATAACCCATAGTAAAATGGGGTCGTGGAGAGGAAAAACAAAACAATCGTGGGTGTTCCATGAGCTATGCTGCATGATCAGGGCCTACCAAGGCACTTATGGGTCGAAGCATGCAACACTGTGGTTTATGTGCAAAACCATTGTCCTCATAGAGTACTTGGCATGAAGTACACATGAAGAAGCTTTTACTGGTAAGAAACCAGATGTTTCTCACTTTAAGACTCTTAGCTCATATGTATATGTGCATGCGACCAAGAAAGCAAGAAAGAAGCTCGATCCGACTTCTGAAGTTGGGATATTTGTGGGCTACACAGAAACACCCAATAATTATCGTGTGTATTTTCCAAACAGTCGAGTGATTGTGGTGCGACGAGATATAAAATTCAATGAGGAGAAAGCCATGAATTTTTCACTTGAGAGGGAGCTATACTTACATGTAGAGGAGGAAATTTTGGTTCCCAAAGATGAGTCTCTAGATGTGGATCAACCACAGGAGGAGTTTCATGGAGTGGAGGAGTCCACTCACACAGAGCCAAACATCAGAACTGGTAGAAGGCGTACCACAAAATTTGAGAGGCTGAAGCTTGATGCGGCACAGAATGTAGGAGCCCCTACTTCACAGCATAGACAGAGTCAGTCTGCTGACTGATTCACTAGGTACATGGCTCTCATGAGAAAATGTATTGTGACTGAGCTCTCATGAGCAGTGCAAGAGCACATATGGGTAGATGCAATGGTCGATGAGTATGACTCCATTGTCAAAAGCAGTGCTTGGGAAATTGTTCCAAGGCCGGTTGATAAATCAGTGGTAGGTTCAAGATGAATCTACAAGGTAAATCAAGCTTCTGATGAGAGTGTTGAGAAATACAAGGCTAGATTTGTCACTCGGGGCTTCTCACATATCGAGGGAATTGATTATGAAGAAACATTTGCACCTGTCGCACAGTATTCTTCCATAAGCACCATCCTTGCTCTCTTAGTGCAGATGGGTTGGCACATTAATCAGATGGTGTTCCTTAATGGGATCATTAGGAAGAAGTGTACATTGAGAAGCATGAAGGGTTTGAGATCTTCAGCAACGAGTCGCATGTGTGCAGACTCAAAAGAGCATTGTATGGGTTGAGGTAAGCACCCCGTGCTTGGTACACTTAGATCGATAGCTATTTCACCGAACTTGGCTTCTCCAAGAGTGAGGTGGATGCAAACCTATACCAAATTATAGTGGAGGGTAAGATTTTAATCATTTTTATTTATGTTGATGATTTAATACTGACTAGTGATGAGCATCTTATATACTCATGCAAGGAGGACCTTGCAAAGGAGTTTGAGATGAAGGATATGGGCTTCCTTCATTATTTCCTTGGATTGAAAATATGGCAGTGAGAAGGTGAATGTTTTGTGTCTCAAGGAAAGTATGCAAGGGAGATACTGGATAAGTTTCACATGGAGGGTTGCAAACCCATGGATACTCCTCTTCTAGGAAACTGGCGGAAAGAGGATGCTACATCTGGAGAGGTAGTGGATGCTACTTTCTATCGACAGTTAGTGGGTTCACTAATGTATTTATTAAATACAAGACCAGACATATGATATTTGGTGAACCAGCTTAGTCAAGCGATGGTTAAGCCTACCAAGCTCTTTTGGAAGGCGGGCAAGTATGTCCTCAGATATCTCAGGGGTACATCTGAGTATGGCTTATGGTACAGACAAATGGATTAGGTGAAGTCGCATGGCTTCATAGATGTAGTTTGGGAGGGTAGCCCAATAGACCAAAAGAGCACATCAGGAGGGTTATTCTATATCGGATCTACAGTTGTTTCTTGTTACAGCAAGAAACAAAGAATTGTGGCACTCAGTTTAGCGGAAGTGGAATACATGGCAGCAATACAAGATGCATGTGAGGCTATCTGGATGAGGAAGATCCTAGTTGGTTTGTTTGGTTCTCATTTAGATCCTACAATGATTCATCGTGATAATCGGAGTTGCATTAAACGGTCGCTTAATCATGTGTTTCATGATATATATAAGAATATAGATATCCAGTATCATCATATCAGAGGTTGTGTGCAGCAGAAGATCATGTTGCTTCAGTACATTCCTATGGAATATGAGGACGTAGATATTTTGACGAAGGCACTCACCTGGAGAAAATTTGAATACCATAGAGACAGGATCGGGGTGAAGGATAGTCCCTTTCTTGTTGAGAGGGAGTGTTGAGATTCAACAAGATGATGATCCTAGTGAAAATTAAGCACCTACACTAGGTGGGGCCCACAAGCTATTTTAGATGTATGTCTATTTTTAGAATGGTGAGCAAATTCTATTTATAGCGGGAGTCTATTTATAGCTGGTTGAAAAAATTATATTTATAGATGAGGTTCTATTTTTAGATGCATGGGCAAATTCTATTTGTAGATCACATGTCTAAAAATAGAATTCATGTCGATTATTATTATCTCTTAATAATAATTAGACAATAAATAATAATCTTTTCTCTTGAAGCACTTGATTTCAATTCACTGATGTGGAAAACCAGTTGAATGAAGAAATTTCAAGTTCTAAGGTTGGTTGGTGGGACATGCACGTGGACTTAGTTGTAACTGAGTGATACAAATTTGTAATAGAGTTGGATGTGTATTTAGGTGAGTTATAAAGTAGTTTAACTTAGCTAAGTGAGTTAAACTCAGTTGTGCTAGTTGTAACTAATTGTAACTAAAGATACACTAGTGAGGGATCAGTGAATTAAATATTAAATTAATTCACATGGAGTGATCTCACATGCAACTTAAGATTTACTACTGTTAACTACATGCATGTGAGATCCAGTGGAGAGCCAATTGAGAGATAGGTGAAAGGGATAGTTTGAGTATCAGTTCTAACATTAGTGGGTGCACTCTTGCAACCACACACACATTGGAGATGCCAATGAGGATTTCACAGTCAAGGAAAGGCAAGATCTCATTCATTCATTGATTGTTATTTGTAGGGATTGCGTAGTGGAGGCAGACTCTCAGGAGGCAGTAAATTGGTGCATGAATATGCCAATTTTTGTATGACAGTGTGAGACGATTGTATATTGTACTGAGAGCTCTTGGATTAGAGTTTTGGATGAGATTGTTTCATTGTCCATGATATATTCATAATATATGATAGTGGGGTTTTTAGCTTTAAGATTTCCTGGTCAAAAAATCTTTGTTATGTGTAATTGATCTTTCTTCATGTGTTTGCAATTGGCCATTAAATTTCCACAAAGATTTAGGTTGAAGGATTTTTTATTTAACAATGGAATCTAATTGTTAGATCATGAGAATCTAGGAAATACATAATTGTATTAAAATTTCTACGTATGCATAAAAACCACAGTGCCCTGATGATTTCTTCTATTAAAAAATCATCGAGGTGCGTGGGTTTCTCCACAAAAACCTGCGCACCCCCGAGGGCGGATTTAAAAACATTGTTTCCCCCTAAAAAAATGACCTAAAAAATTAAAATGAATAAATAAATGGATGAAAAGAAAGATAATTATGAGGTGGAATACCTGGAGCTGGTGGTTCTCGAAATGGCTCACTGGTTATCCTGATATCTATGGAAGGTTTAGGGATAAAACTCTTTTTTCTCTCCTCTAAAAATCAAAAGGTAAAAATTATTTGTTTTTGACTCCTTTTTATAGTTTTCAATGAATAAATTATATTATTTTATTTGTTTTCACTTTTAGAAGTCAAATTTTAAATGTGTTTTCATGTTTGAGAGCATGTGATCGTAATTATTTGAGTTTTTGTGCAGGGAACAGGTTATGTTTGAAAAGAATCATTTTGAGAATGAGTAGAATTTTATCACTTTTTCGGGCTCTATAAAAAAAACAAAAAAGTGAAACCCTGGAGTCCTCTTTTAAGCCCTTTTCACACTCTCTAAACATTAAAATATCATCAAACACTTGACTATTTAAACTTGTTAATGTAAATGAACAGTCGTCTATTCAGTATAAGTTTACCCCTTTTCTAGACTGAACTAGACTATTTACGATAAAGGTATATGTTGACTGTGCATGGTCAAAAAAGTTCTCTCCTACATTATTTTATCCTTTTTCATGTTTGAGAGACTAAATTTACGAAAAAGAACACTACATAGTTTACTTATGTTTTTATTCTGACTCCCTAAAACTGGAAAGCACTTAGTTAATCCTATGCTAGAATTGTTAAAACTAAACAATATAGGACCTGTCGATTACAACAGGACCAAACCACACCTTCTTAGGGTTCGTTAAAAATACTGAGATGGCCTCATCTGAAGGATGAGCTTACACGACAAGAAAATTTTATCCTCATTGAGTTTGAAAACAATAAAGAGGTACTTGCAAGTAATGGTGGGGGAAAAGTGAAAAAAAATTCATTTTTTCTTATTCTTGTTTTAAAAAGCATCATGTCTCTCTTGAACACGACACTTTGTCACACTTGTGTCTGGGTTGGGTAATCCTTTTGTCTTACAGTTAATCAAACCACATTGCAAGTATTCAGCTGATTTTGGGTATTATCTTTGAGTCAAATGTTTCCAAGCCATTTATAATGTCGTTATGTGTTCAAGAGAAAGTTCAATTTTAATTTCACCATTCAATGCAAACATTTGTCTCCATTCACATTGGCCATCCCTGAGTTAATCCTTGAAAAAAAAATTCTTCAAAACTTGACTAATGGTTTTGTGTCGTAGGCTTTCCTGCAATGGATCACTTTCTATCGATATTAGCTCATTATATAGAAAGTTGATTTAGAATCCTATCAGTACCTTGGAATCTGCATGCCCTAATGGTAGGTTTCTCGCCTTTGACGACATGTTCTCATCATTGACCTTCGATCAAATGATTATATGAGTGTTCGACTACAAATCACCCATTCACACTTCATAGATTGTGCTGAAATAATTTGAGAGACATTATCATTATTGGTGGTTTCTCTCACACTTGTTAACGGTTCTCATCATTGACTGATAATAAAGTGGTTTCTACCATGTTTGACTTCAACACAATCAATCGCATGGATAGATTCGTACCAGTTCAAAAGGCAGAAATCAAGACCCTGGATCTAGTTTTCACCATCCAGGCTGTGAGGAGCTATGTATTCATGATACAGTAGACTTCTTTATGAAAGATGGCTACACCCATACTATGTCTACTTTTGATGTAGTGCTAAATCATATATGTACCAGAACATTTAGTTAGTCTTGTTCTGAGTATGGGAATGCCTACCTTAGTGATGATATATATTTTCATTGACTTTTTCTTATAGGTTTTTGACTGGTGTCTCCAATCCAATCCTTGGAATGATAAAGTGCTTCACTCTCGAAAATCTTTCTTAGAATTCACACTTTAGGGGGCAATCTGTTCTGAGTCATTTTTTCACCGTGAAATTTGAGTGTCATTATGGGTTTATCACCATCCATATTATGCTCCTTTACTGGTAAAAGATATCATGTTCCTGAACCAAGTCTTTGGAACTGGAGAAAATCCCTTTAAAACATTCAAAAGATTACTTGCGCGCATTTTGTGACCATTACATATGCATGCGCTGATACTTATTGTATTAGGCGAAGTGATCGCTGCTTTTTTCACCACTAAAATATGTGCACCCTCATAAAAAAGAAGTAAATACAAAAAGGTAACTTCTAGAAGCCTAGTTGGTCAAATATTCTCCCAACTGAAAGCCTCCAGAGTCGTGCCAGTTTGAGCTATATCCCTCTACTCATGGATATTATCCCTTGGCTAAAGGAACCCTCATCCCTTCATTGGAGGATCTCATCCCCTTCCTCATGGATATGAAACTTCCTCAATCACTCTATAAATTGAGCCGAAGTTTCAAGTTTGAGGCTACTGGTAGTTGTGAGTTCATAATAGATTCTCAATTAGAAAGTTATTAGTTGTACATTGAAGATAACATCTTTGTGCACAATACATCATGCTGGTCATTCTAGAGAAGAAGGCTTGTCAAATTGAGGAAAATTATTGTGCAGACACACGGGAGAAATATCTACAACATCAAGGCTCAGGTTCGAGGATTTCTCTTTTTAATTTCTGATAATACATATGGATCTCTTTTTCTCATTGTCTTGTTTCCGAATTCATTGAAATGATGTCAATACTTAGACTCCTTGATCACTAAGTTGAAATAATATTTATGATTATTATATATTGCATGTGCTTTGATCCTTTTAACTATTTCTGATTGTAGGTTCTTCTCAGCATTGAAGAGTTGCTTTAGAATGAAAGGAAAAAGGCTGCATCAAACATCCCAATTGAAAAGTAGGAGCATAACCTTCTTATTTCTGAGTTATAATAATCTAAAATGAAAACAATTTAGAGAAAGAGGCATTCAAATGTTTGCTTGTTTCTAGTTACCTAT
This sequence comes from Pinus albicaulis, assembly GCA_034641835.2. Lineage (NCBI taxonomy): Eukaryota > Viridiplantae > Streptophyta > Pinopsida > Pinales > Pinaceae > Pinus > Pinus albicaulis. Next base: position 1,328,020,380 of record CM076579.1, read on the forward strand.
TGGGTTACTGGGGAGATTTCTCTTGTCCTCAAGAGGGATTAATCAACAAAATAGAAGGGTTGAAACCAACTACTTCAATGGAAAGAACTCGAAAAATTAGGCTAGTTAAAAAAAGCGGCTCTGAAAACGGCTTCCGAATAAAGACATTATGCATCTTTAAAACAAATTGTAGTAGATTCCAAGTAGTTACGTGATAGGTTGAATGTTGATGGTGAAGTTGTACTTAAAAAAAAATTCCCTCCATTTCCAAACATAGTATAATAAGCTCACTTTTAAAAAAAAACTACTTTATGTGACCCACATTTACAAATAGGTGAGAGCAATTTTCCAATGTTACTTCTAAATTTGCGTATTAAATAAAACCCCCTTTTTTTTAAATGGAACTTGCCAAAAATCTTTTGAAGAAAAAGTAACTTAACAAAAATATTTTAAAAAAAAAGAAGCTTGAAAAAGAGATTTGAACCCAAGACCTTTATTCTTATAAAGTAACTTTACACCAAATGAGCTAGTAAAAGGATTTTGTAATTGTTTGAAAGGAGGAAGGATTTTTTATCTTTTATTTCTTTTGCTATTCCGTTTGCGTGCTTTTTCCTACAAAAATAAAACCATCCAAACAAAAAAAATACAACCCTTATGATAGAATGTTACATTTTTGGTTAGTTTTTCTGACAACTATATATTTTTCTTGATATTTATGATTTCCTGAGATCACACAAAGTCGCGGGGAAAGAGCATACGTAGTAGAAAAATCTCGTCTTCTTGTTTCTAGTTTGCCATATCGCACACAATGCACAGAAAAGAGAATACACAGAGAAGAGGGTATAGATTTGGTAATAAAAAAAAATAATATAGACCGAAATAAACAGAGGGATAAATAAATAAAACAATAACAAATTGTTTCATACATCCAGTTCTAAAATGACATAACTTGGGCAACCAGAAACCTTCTGGCATGAAACGAAAGGGGTTCCTCACTGTAACAGAGGCTCCAGACACAACAGAGCAGTTCTCCTAGCCTAAAAGTGGTCATAAATAGTAGATATAGAAAACAAGAGTCGAATGAAGTCAAACCGGCTTTGGATTTGGATCAACAACAAATGTGGTCCTCAAAACTGCTCTGATAACATGTAGGAATTTATAGGGTAAGTTCCTTAGATCAAACACCATAGGTCACCACTCACAAAGAGATCACATATTAGTACACCTGTGTTTGACATGGTTAAAAAGCTCAAAGAGGGAAACAGTCCGCGACCTAAGCCAACGCGATCACTTCAGGCAATTTAATAATATAAAGAAATAAAATTTACATAAGCTTCTCTCATAAAATAGTCATTGGAAAAATGACCCTCCATTCTCTTTAAGTAGAGATCATGGACCAATTGGGTGCTAAGCCACAAATCAAGTGTCAGAAATACCGAGGAGAGAATGAACCATCAGATCACTACATATCGTGATTTTTGGATTATAAGTTACAAATGTACATAGTAAAGAAACACATTTTACTTAATTCTACGCCAGACCAAGTTATATTTAACTATTTCCTATGTGTCAGAATATCCTAACATTTGATTTATAATATTAGTCATTGCCAACCTTGGTCAATCATAGCCACTCATGGTTAACCATGGTCAAATGTTTCATTGTGACAATGATTGTCTCAATATAAAAATCAACCATGGTCAACCATGGTCCAACATTGCATTGTGACAAATATTGTCTCGATATAAAAATGAGTCATGGTAAAGCATGGCCATCCATATTCCCGAGAGTTTAGTATTAATCCTTAGGGCTTCTATTCCCTTGGGCTTAATAATGTGGTCCAATATATTAAATATTTAACAATATACCTTGGGTTTTTACTATTAATCCTTAGGGTTTATATACCTTGGGTTTATAATATTAATCCCTATGGTGTAATATTATTCCCTTGGGTCTATAATTCCTTGGGTTTTTAGTATTAATCTTTTGAGTGTATTATCCCTTCGGTTAATATTATTGCCTTGGGTTTATAACCTTCTGGGTTTTTACTATTAACCCCTAGGAATATGAACCCTTACAAGGGATTGATATGAACCCTTACAAGCAATATCAACCCAAGGGTTTATACTAATATTATTAAATCCTAGAGAGTGTTATTATGAATCCAAGGTGCTATACAGCTTGAGTGGGCCTAATGGTTAAGAACATGTGTTTCCTCCTAAGAGGTTACAAGTTCAAAACTAGAGGGGGTGTAGAGTATGTACACTTCCGTAGACTTAATAGTCAAATCAGGGTCCCTTGTCCCACAAACAAGGGGGTCTCATACACCAATTTGGTATTTGGCTTGGTCGTGACCTTAAAATTGGATGATAATAATAATAATAATAATATAAAGCGTTGGATGACCATGATTTATATTGAACCTAAATGATTAATATTATACCTTAGGAATATGAATCCTTAAATTAATATACCCAAAAAAATAATATTATAAATCCAAGAGATTAATATTAAAAATCCTAGGGAATATAAACCTTTATCTGTAAGGTTAATATTATTTCTTTGGGTTTATAATCTTATGAAATTTTAGTATCAATCTCTTAGAAAATTTTATTAATCTAAGGATTTATATTAATAGAATTCAAATCTATATTACATAATTTAAAATTAATTATATAATTATTATATAATAATAAACAAATAACATTTCATATTATATAAACATGATTATAAAGAAAGAATCATTATTAATTATAATGATAATATAATATTTTTATAGCTGTAGTTTTTCTGCATTGTTGTTTCGTAGTTTTTCTGTATTGTTATTTCTGTTGTTGTATTGTGCTAGTTAATAATTAAATCAAAACTAAAACTAATACGAAGCTAATGATTAACTCATTGATATAGCATCTAGCCCAAAGTAATGAATCAGTAAGAATGCAGTTAAGTTAGTGACAGCAGTCTCGGTTTCTCATTGCACACGCGGTTGCGTTGATGCCAACGTATTTCATTTTGCTCGAAGACTTTCATTTGTGGCTCGTGATATTAGTGCTTACCTGCAATGGTCGGGCCAAATTTAAATTGTTATAATACTCCCCGGTTAATGCGAACTTATTTTATTTGTGGCTGGTGAGATTTGTTGATCTAAGTTTAATACTGCCCAATTTGAACAAACATACATTTGAGAAGGCTTCGTTCAGCAATGACACGATGGGGGCATTTGAAAAGTAAACACAGTTATTATATATATTTTGTTTATGTGTAACCAAAACATTACCTGATTTGTGGTTACACCCAATGGTTGGTTAACTCTAAGCAGTTAATAATTATAATACTTCCATACATACATTTGATTAGACTGCTTTCTTGAGAAGGTCAGAGTCGTGGGTATTTAAAAAGTGACCAGGACTCGCTCCAAGTAGGCGGTACCGGTTCTTTTGCAGTAATATGTGGAGAAAAAATACTAAATAACTTCCGTTGATGAGAGCAAACCATGTGCATTAAGTTTCCTCTCGTTATGTAATGGAAGAGGTGTTTGATGAGATCAAAACATGTGCATTATAACTAGTGCAGTCGGTGTCTACTTTACGTAAAGAAATAGGAAACCTGTTTTGCCTACTCAATTCAACTCTGACTTTACTTACACTGCAACTTGATAACGACATGACGACGTTTTTCCTTCCAGGAATGGATCGATCGGAGGAAGGTTGATGTCTTTTCACGAAGCTTTTCTGCTTACACAATATCCTATAAATACATATATCTACCTTCAAACCTTTGTGCAAAGAGCTACTGCTTACGATCAAAGCTCTGTATCCATCCCTGGCGTACCGTAAGTTATCGATAAAGCATTAGGCTGTTTATTATTATTCATCTGCAATTTCCCATAGGATCTATAATTATTATTTTCTGACTATCTAATAGTTTCTTCATATTGAAATCGTGATAGTGCAGTTTTCATCGGTATGGAAACGGCAATGGCGAAGAGCGATCACTACTCGGCCCTTCTTGCTTTATTACTTTGTTCCGGTTTAGCAGCGGCTGTTGGTGGGGCTCTTGAAGTTGGTTTCTACGATTACAGTTGTCCAAACGCGGAATCTGCTGTGTTCGAGGTTGTCAGAGATGCATTCTTAAACAGTTCAGAAGTAGCTCCTGACTCATAAGGATGCATTTCCATGATTGTTTCGTCAGGGTACGCTCCAATATTCCATCATTACATTTTTATAAAGATATCAACATCCAATAATTCTGAAAATGAAAGTTTTCACAGTCCTTCCTAATGTTTTTAGCTATTTCTGGACGTTTCACAGTCTTACAACTACATGTTTTCCTCTCTGTCCCTATCCCTGCCTATTTAGATACATGTGCTTGTGCTTATTGTTATATATTATCAGCATCTACTCCCAATCTGTAACTAATGGGTCCAATTGTAACGCAATTATAAGTTATATATAGTGTGTTTGAATGTTGAAATCATGTGCGCTTTCAGGGATGCGATGGGTCTGTTCTGATAGACTCCACTGCCAACAACACTGCCGAGAAAGATAGTCCTGTTAACAATCCGAGCCTTCACGGATATGACGTGATTGACAGAGCGAAATCGAGAGTAGAGACCATCTGCCCGAACACTGTTTCTTGTGCAGATATCTTAGCATTTGCTGCTAGAGATAGCGCAAAGCTGGTAAGCATATTACAAACCCTAAAAAGTTCCAAATATATTATAGAAGCCTCCACAACCGTTTAAAGTTCTATTAATTTAATGTTTTGAACCGTTAGTGACTGGAGTAATTTAATTGTTTAAATGTAGGCATGTTGAATGAACAATATTATAAGCTATTTCAGTTTTCTTTCCTCAAATGGTTTAAATAACGTTATGAAAAAATACAAATGACTTTGGCAGTTACCCATTGTATGATGCCAAAGCAAGCGACATTGTGTGTTCTAATTTAACTCTGAAACAGATTTAATTACTATTATCGTTCAAAACAATGTTGAACAAGAATCAATTCTTTTATAATTGATTGCAGGCATCGCCATATCAATATCCTCTCAGCTGGGATGTTCCTGCTGGACGAAGGGATGGATTTATTTCACTGGCTTCAGAAGTGGCGACAAATATACCTGCCCCTACCTTCAATGTAAGCCAGTTGACACAGAGTTTTGCAGCCAAAGGTCTATCCCAAGAGGACATGGTTATACTATCAGGTGCATACAATTTTTTGTGAACGTATTGATGTTGGCATTTCTATGTTTGTGATGTTGGCAGATCTCTGTAAAGAAGTAACCATATAATTTGTGATGTTCATCCATGCATGCAGGAGCACACTCAATTGGCGTCTCTCACTGCTCTTCATTCGTGAGCAGGCTCTACAACTTCAGCAGCACTATTCCGACCGACCCATCTCTTGATCCTAACTATGCTGCTCTCCTCAAGGAGAAGTGTCCTCAGGGAAGTCCCAACAACAACATCACGACGGTGTTCATGGATATTGTTACCCCTGAAACTCTGGACAATCTCTACTACGACGGCCTTCAAATGAAACGAGGTTTGTTTACCTCCGATGCAGCACTGCTTACAGATCCAAACACCGCAACTGTAGTCAACGCAAGCGCTGGGAGCTATAACTTGCGCACGTGGCAGCAAAACTTTGCTGCTGCCATGGTTAATATGGGAATGATTATCGAACTGACGGGCAACGAGGGAGAAATTCGTCGTAAATGCAGTGTCATCAATAGCTCATAAGCTTAGCGAGATGTGGCCCACAGATGGTCTGCTACCTGATTAGAATGGCGAGTTAGTCCTCGTCTCACACGAATTCGATTCATCTCGGTTATTTTGTTTGCCTTCCTCGCTTCTAATAACATAATATAATGGTTTAATGATATTATAAAGTAATGGGAATAATAATAATAATGTATCTTCATGATGAGGAAAGCATAATGAGAAATGAAGTGTAACGATTGTTATTTATCTATTGGTTTCCTCTGTGAGAATGAAATATGGAGTTTCATATTGGAGTAACTATTACTAGTCTTTACCGGCTACTATTGTATTTTGAGATAGTTCCTTTATTCATACGTAAATCAATATACTCAAAAAAATTTAACCATGCTTTGTTACATATTGGGTCTCCATCGCATTTCCGGGATTAATTAAGTTTATTGATTTTCTCTATTGAAAAATCAATGCAATTTTCTTTTTATTTGTCTCATACAAAAGGTATGTTAGAGGAAACAATTAGGATAAGTATGCGCAATCGAGGAAATTTCTGAGCATAATATGGCTTCGAAAGCGCAGAAAGTGACAATATTTATGTTGTAAACACGTAAACATGTCTATCATACATGTCAACACTTCTGCTTGGTCGTGTTGTCGCATTTCCGTATGTAATAATGAATTACCACTACAAAACCGCTTCGAACAATTGTTGTAGAATAGTGTCGTGAAGGACATGCGCTTACCGTGCTTCGCGCTACCACTACTAGAGCTCATGCAATAAGGTCCTATATTAAGGGTTAACAAAGGCCGTAGGCATAGATTTGGCAAGCAAATGAACAACCTGATAACTTGTTTTATGTTTTTTAAGGATTTAGAAAGTGTTCCATCTTGAATATCATTAATGCTCATATAAATCTGAATACATGTAACACTACTACATGTGGGGTGTTTTAAGACAATATTTAAGACAATTTGAATTGTCTTAATTAGAGACAAAAATAAAATTGTGTATCGTCTAAAATATTTTCTTTAAGCGAGTGTTTCAAAATTAGCGTTTCAAACAATTGTCTCAAAATTAGTGTCGCAAACAATTGTTTCTATAAAGACAATATAGAACACATATTATTATTGTCTCTATAAAGACATAGGCATTATTGTCTTTTAAGAGACAATTTCATTTGTCTACAATTTGTCTCTGTAGAGACACTTTCATTTTTGTCTTTGTAGAGACAATAGCATTTGTATCTTTATGGACAATCGTTGAGATCAAAAACTTATTGTCTCTATAGAGACTATATGTCCATAATTCAAACTATTCTCTCTCTAGAGACATGAGAAAATATTAAAAAAATAAATAAACAAATCATTTTAAATGTTATTTTAAGGTGGTTTCAACATTTCAAGTTCTCAAATAGTGATTTTAATTACCTTAAATATATGTTTTTTTATGGAAAGAAAAAGAATAAATTCCATTACTTTAAAGCTAACATTAGTCATTTTAAATCTAAGTGAAAAAATAATTTTCCAAAACTTAACAATTTCATAAAGCAACCTTGAAAATAATAAGGCATCACGCGTATGTTCGCTGAAAATAAATTCATGTTGTTGAATTTGAACATGCAAAATCCTGATTTGGAACTTCCTTTCATGACTATTATGAGGCAAAAGAAAAATGTACAATATTTCTCCATCTTACAAGAGAGTTTAATCTCTGTCATATAAATCGAAAAGGTTGAATCACATTAAATGCTGGAAAAATAAATTCATATCTAGTGGTTAGTTCCACCATTTCAACACCTTTGTATAATTGGAATTGGCTTCCTTGATAACAAAAAATAGAGAAAATGTATATGTATTCGAATCTATAATTTATTGCCCAATTTACACTTAATTTCAGTGTTGTCATAACACAGATCTGTGTTAAATATCAGTCTCGAATCAATGTTAAAAATAAGCCTGAAATGTGTATTAAAAATCAACCTCAAATCACTTGTGTCATGGCAGTTTCATATCAGTTTTCTAAATGCACTTTCACAAATTAATGGCATCGACTAATCTACCTGAGCAACATCCACAAAAAATATGCCTATTTGGCCTCCTTGGTACAGAAATTTCATAGCAAACTAGAAAACTTTTATGAATAGGTAGCAAGCAAAGGAAAACATGACTAGAAAATTTCCCCATAGGGTTTGTGGTTCTAGACAATCTTAACAACGTTATGTTTATTGTTTGTTTTTGTGACAGGTATAAGAAACTATTTAGTTGAAAGAGAACAACCTCTACGAGGAAGTCCAAAGGGAAATCTTCCAAATACACCATGTCAAGCTGTGAAATGGAAATACCAATTGTCACAAATGGAACTATTTTGGGTTGGAATAATAGGAGAGCTCCACTTAAATGGAGAAGAAAGTTATTTGAAAATGCGCGTGGTGTCGAATTGTAGAAATTATTGGGAACTGCTACAGTATTATAGAAAAACAACGATTCAATGGAACTATGATGGACAAGATTCCATGAATATTTTCAATTCCAGAAGTATGATGTAGGGACATTGTTAGTTGATTTCTACAAGTTTAGAAATGTCATGTAGGAGTTTGATTTTAGCAAATTAGTTGTATCTCAATAATGGATTTGCTTTGCTGCCAAGTGGAGCTCGAGATCATTTGGAGGGTTGAGAGTCATCCAACATGTAACAACATGTATGTTTTAGTTTAGGAATTAATGATTGATTTTATTTTCTTCTATCTTAGTTAATAGATCCTATTTATGTGGATCTAGATTGAAGCAGTATTTTTCGCATTTTCATTCCTGTAATTTAAAGTAGAAGAGGATGTGTGTGGAGAGAATGGATCAAGAATTTGAGGAAAATTTCCTCTTTCTATTTCCTGACTCTAAGTTAATAAAATATATTTTGTAAATATTAGATTTCTTTTCATTTCACTGTTGTTGGGAAAAGGCGAAAAGAGGAAAAACATATTAGGTACTTTGTACGTGGGAAAAATCATCCATGTTCTATTCTATGTAGCCTGTTCTCTTTGCAAAGTGTTTCGTATGAATTTTTTACAAAAAAAATTATATGCATAGTTCTATTGGTCTATAACATTGTATATGGGTTGCGTTGGATTTCTAGGTGTGTATGTCAATGTCTTGTGAAAGGTATTAAGTGGAACATGGAGGAAAAGCACATTGTATCCCACCCTTGATAAGCTGGGAGCCCTTATCTGTGATTTCCAAGCTTGAGAATGTGCTCCAAGATACTACAAAATCTTTTTGGTTATTCTGTGTGAAGTCTGAAACCACTATCGTTGTCCCTAATTTGTTGCATAATCTGGGGTCTGCGCATATTATCTTCAAATTCAATAGATAGTCATACAAATATCATTTTCCTTTTCTTCGTGAAGAAATTTGAAAGTGTGGAAACATGGTATTAACTTTTAAATATGCAATATGTCAATAAGAACTATGTCATATTTGTAGGGATTTCCTGATAGCATGCGCTACACCCAACACCATTCCTGTAGTGATTGGAACTAGCAGCTCCCAAATTTCCACCATAGAGTTTTGTTTCAAATGATCTGTATCCATAGGATTCAGACAGATCATAAGAGGGAGGGTTGATGGTCAAATAATTCCCCAAATTTCCAACTAACCTGTAGTCGTATTTTCCAAATCTACCTGAGTGGAGCACTGCTAGACCATTCAATGATTCAGATCATAACAGTGCTTTATTTGATTAATATGAGCTAAGTTATACATTTTAGAAAGTCAATTGTTTGAATTGGATTATTATCTATGAAATTTCTGAAATATTCTAGAATCTATAATCTCTCAGTTTTCAAAAAAAAAACTTACATTGAGCCAACTGTGCAAGGTTCTTTGTGGATTTGGACTATTGGTATTTGTTGTAGTATGTCATCATCGAATTGCTTGTGCAACAACTCCACCCTAGTGACATAATAGTCCATTTTCTATAACTTCATTGAATATTGTAGCAACAATGATATTTAAATTTCATTTCTAAGTATAATAAAACGAGTAACTTACAAAGTGATTTGAAAACACTTCATAGTTAGAAACGAGGGTAAAAACTATTACAAACACAAGTTGGATTTATTTTATTGTTATTTAATTCACATTCAACTAACACATTCCGCTGAATAATTCAACAAACCTGTAACTAATGATGGCAGGTCATGCAATTGGATCTTGTGCTCCTGCGTAGTGATTGAATGGTAGCGCTACCTTGTACACTGTATGATCAAGAATAATTTTTTTTAATATAGCTATATCTAGAGAAGTGAGTGTGGCACTCTGTAATGGGAGATATTTAATTGTTAAATATGGGAGAGATGCCCCGATTGTAAGAGGAAGTTGAAGCATAACTGATGGAAAATCACTAAATGAGGAAGTTGAAGCAGAACTTGACACTGAAAGAGGAGCAAGTGGCCCAGATAATGATGATGATGTCGACGAGGATGAGAGTGACATATATGACATCTGTGAAGCTGTTGTTGAGCATACCACTCATCTAAGGCAAGAATACCTTGACATGTTGGCCATTCCTCTTTTTAGATGCAAGAAACTTTTCTTCACACTCATGCAAAGAAATATTTATCAGGTTTCTTGCTCGAAAACATCATATATCAGAACTATTTACTCACAATACAACTATTCCCAACATTGAATTGTCGGCTGATATGACAGAAATCAACAAAGTCGTATTTCCTTTGGGATTTAAGGGATGCAAATAAAAAGAGAGTTATTTAAATGCCTGTGAGACAACATCGTCATAAATATTACGGTAAGCCCAAAAATTGTACAAAACATAAAGGAAATATTTATTGTAACTCTTATTTTGGTTCAACATTTATAACAATTTAGTGATTAGGGATCAAGTAAATCATATACTAATCTAACCAAAAAAATTTACAGTGTAGTGATTAGGGATCAGGTAATTCATGCACTAATTAAATAAAAATATTTTACATGGTTTACCACAAAATCACCATAGCTAAGAACATTGTGTGGAATTACAGGATTGCAGCGTTCTTTGAGCATGGGTTGATGTTTATAGAATATCCTATCTATTGCCTCGCCTTGATGGAAAGGCATCTTTCCTAAAATGGTTGATCCAGCAGGCATGAAGGAATGTCGGGCATTCTAAGGAATAGATGGTGCATAGCAAAAATTCAAAAGGTTACTGCTAATCCATTGCAATTGTGAAAACTAAGAACTTTTTAGATCAAAGTTGGCTATGCAGATCTTAGCTAGAATGGATATCTTTAGGAGAGACAGATTCCCTTGAGACCAGAGCCAAACCAGGCATGATTGTCTTCCTTTCTTACATACAGAAGGGGGACCATTTGATTGTCATGTGGGTCCACAATTTCTAAGCATGCACTACCCAAAGGTTTATTTTCATCAAGCTTCCATTTAGACATTAAAAAGGACAAAGCAACACGGAAGAATTTAATAAATTAATATAGTTATATCGATCCAAAAATCAGGATGAACTAAATTTTAATTGAATTTGAACTATTTTTAACCTTGGACAATACAAGACAAAATTGCAGATCCATTTGATCACCATAAATAGAATAATTCCAGAGAAACCAAGTTCAATTCATCTCCATAGTGGAAATTAAACGAGACACTATTAAATATTTGACAGCAAAAGAAGGAAATATGCAGTTCAATTCGATATCCACGAAAGGAGAAATCTTAAACTTACCGACTTCAATTCCCCTTTCTGCGGTTCCATTGTTGTCCACATTAGGAAAGGCCTATGTTCCTTGGACCAAACGTTACACACAATTTTAGAATTGGTGCAGTTGCATCTAATACCATCTACCCAGTTGGATATAACATCTAAAACACTTATGTAAAACACCAAGTTAAAATGAGAAGCTGCCCAAGAAAGGAGGGTTACACTAAATGACATGGCCCATCCAAATTTTACATTATCTCCTGCATCATAGTAGTGTCCGTTCAAATCTATCCGCAAAATCATTGAAACGAAAGACATTAGAGGAGAGAAAGAACCATTTAATTGCATCAGTTCCAAATAAAGTTAATTATTTTGTTTTTTTCACATTGTGGGCATTACGTTTCATAGATTTCCATCGAAAACGCCAAAGTCTCCATAGTGGAAATGAACTAAGACACTATTAAATATTTTATAGAAAAAGAAGGAAATATGCAGGTCAATTCGATATCCACAAAAGTAGCAATCTTAGACTTACCAACTTCAATTCCCCTTTCTGCGGTTCCATTGCTGTGCACATTAGGAAAGGCATTTGTTCCTTAGACCAAACCTGTACACACAATTTTAGAATTGGTGCAGTTGCATCTAATACCATCTACCCAACTGGCTACAACATCTAAAAAAATTATGTAAAACACAAAGTAAAACTGAGAAGCTGCTCAAGAAAGGAGGGTTACACTAAATGACATAGCCCATCCAAATTTTACGTTATCTCCTGCATCATAGCAGTGTCCCTTCAAATCTACCCACAAAAACATTGAAACAGAAGACATTAGAGGAGAGCAAGAGCCATTTAATTGCATTAGTTTAGAATAAAGTTAATTATTCTATTTTGTTCGCATTGTCGGCAGTGTGTTTCATATACTTCCATCGGAAGGGTCAGAGTCTCCCCTCCAATTCACTCGTTGATTCGAAGGAATCTTTCAGAGCGTTGTGCTTCGAAAAAAAAGAATGGGACTTGGCCAGTGAGTCGTGGTAGCTATTTCTTGGACAATATGATTACTAGCACCTGCAAAGCTTAATATAATTAAGGTTACATACACAAACAACACAAAATCCAAAGAAAGACCAGATAGTAAGACTATTTTCTTGTGTGCAACACTTCTCTGATCCAAGCTATATGCAGGAATTTATGGGTGAAAATATGTAAATAGGATGGAAAATGGGTTCTGAAAGGGACTCACTGGTAGTAAAACACGTCATGGGATTCCCTCTAGGTGAGTAAGAAAAAACCCCAAAAGAAAATTTTTCGAGAATTGCATAAAATATATAGATAACAATACAATCAAATAACTTATAGAACACCTTTTTAGGAGGGAAACCTCTACACCCAACGTAAAACACAAACTGTTTCTCCATTGCAATGGTCCCCTTTGACCATATTTCGCCATTTTTTTTAAAACAACGCTTCCATTGACAGTCCTTATCACTCCATTTCTAGGAAGCCCCTTGAAATCTATCCCTATTTCACCATAATTAAGTCCCCTGACAAAAATTTTCTTTAGACGATCTGCAAACGGTGAATCGTTGATCTCTTTTTTGCAGGCTTTGCTAAAGTCTACGCCTTTTATAATATCAGCAACAACCATTTCACCACCATTGCACTGGCCACTCGGAAAATCTGTATAATCCCAGACACTATCCATTTTTTCAGAACAACTTCCACTTGCGATTCAGTGGCTTTGGTCTCACCCTTGATGCTCTTTGTCACAATTTTTTCAAAAATCAACTACGAATTTCTCTGATCCAAATCCCCAAATTTTCCCCCATTCATCAACACTTCATCTATGCTCATTTTTCACATGGAAACCCTATCATGTATAGTTTTCTTCTGCTTTCCCTTGACCATAGGCTGCAGGGGCCAAACCCCGACTCCATTGTCCTACCCGTGAAGCGAAAGTCGAATTGAGTAAATGGGGCCATTGAAATCAATGAAAAAACACTTAATAAAACTAATACATACCATATTCATAGGTTCAAAGCCCTCACCCTTCAATTTCGAAGTCCCTTTCTCGTCCTTGAGCTTGGCAGCCATGACCCATATTTTCCCTTCAGAAGCCAAGTACAGACACAACACATTCCCTGACGTCATAATCATCACCAAAAATCCGCATACCAATTCCAAAATCCAAAATTTTGTCAAACACTCAGAGCCTTTCAAAGCTCTAGCCTCAATAAACGCACAGCTAAAACCCAAACTCGAACTCAGATTTGAAGCTGAGCTCTATCACACCAGCTAGGCCCTTAGAACCGTGTAGGATCCAACAGATTTTTTTGTCCTATTGGTCGAACGAGGCTTTATCTAGCGCAGAAAACATGCCTCTGGCCATCTGCGGCTTTATTTGGCATAGAAAACACCCCTGTGATGTGGGAGCCGGGATTTGAGTTGTTGTAGAAGAGGAAGACTTCAAAGAATACGAAGGTGATGAATCCGAAAGCATCAAGGCCAGTGATCCTAAGTTGGGATCTAACGACACCTTGACCACCTGTGATAGGTGGATTGCCTAAGCTAGGGTCAACATGATTTCTTGCATAATATCCCTGCAATCTATTCGCCTGCTCTACCAAGTGCGAGGACCATTGGTTCAAGGGCTTCTTAGATATTTTCTTCTTCATATTCTGCCCGATTTCTGAAATATGTCTTCGCACGAATTTTTGGGTATTTTTACTCTTCTTTCATTGAAATACAAACTAGATGAAGAGGTTCAAATATTAGTTTTTATAACTTATCAAATGAGTCAAATTATGAATTATTTTAATTTTATTATAAAATTTATATAAAAAATTATTAAAAAAAATTATTTATTTTTTTGTTTTTTAATTTTATATTTTAAAATTGATATCAATAATAAATTTTATATTCAATATTTCAAAATAAATAATAATATATTGTTGGGTGCAGGAATTACACTTAAGAAAAATCCCCAACACTTAATTTGTCAACCCAGGGGATTCGTAAACTTAGAGACGAAGCACAGGCAATGCCAAAGATGGTATGAATATTTCTAATGTAAATCCCTACTTTATTTAAAGGAAATATTGCAAAATAAAATCAAAAGAGAAGAAGGCAACTTGAACCATCAAAAATAATCTATGACTGGAATGAGAAAGTATGCATTTGCAAGAGAGAATTAAAGATAAAAGACAATCACTCCCACTAATGGTTGTTTAATCTACTGAGTGTGTGTTTTCCCTTAGCAGAGACACTTTAGTAGTCTCATTAGATGGGCCCTTAAACCCGCCTCCTTAGAGATTTCCTTCTTGCATTAATCTGTCCGGCACTAGTGCAGGATCAGAGATTTTATGTAGAAGGTATAAATAGTGTCTTTACTGAAGGATTTTTACTTTATGTAAGGGCTTGAACTTTTCAGGGTTCCGAGCACTCAGATCTTGTGGCACGAAACTGGTTCTTGCACCTGATCAGAGCTTCCTGCACTTAGCATTTAATCCTTAGAAAAAGTGTTCGATTATTGCAAGTGCTAGTTTACTATCGAATCAAATTTCACACATAAAAGTGAATGTTTTTGATCTTAACAAAATGCATAAATAAAGAAACAATCATTTATCCTATCATAAACACTTAAAGAAAGAAAGAAAATTCCAGAAAGTAGATTAAGAAAACTTGTTGCATCACACCAACATGCACTAGTCCAAGTTCATTTCTCCTGCTTGGACCAGGAGGAAAAACCAATTAAACAGAATTGCAGGAAAAGGAAATATCACACCAATGTGCACTGGTGCAGGTTTATTTCCCCTGCTTGTACCAGGTGGATGAAAGCCAATCTGAAATCAGCTTGAGGAAAGTAAATTGAAGGGAAAGAAAATGTATCTAATTCACACAACGTATCCGTTTTCACTCAGACAGGAATACATGTGCTGAAATTTAAATCACACTTTAATAATATAAAGACACATTATAGGAAAAAAAAATAGGGTAAACGTGCTGGGTTGGCTGGCCCTAGCCAACCAGCGCGTTTCCCTTTTTAATTTAAAACACTGCTCAGTAAACCAGTTAATTCATCAGCATAAAAAAATAGAAACATAATTTCTGAAACATGAGGTAGAAAAACATTTTATTAATTCATTGAGGCGAATACATGCGTTGATACAAAATGTCCAGCCTAGATTCGGGTGATAACAAAATCTTACCGCCTATCGACTTTGCTCTAAAAACTCTGGTCCAAAATTATCCTCCTAGGTCCTATTTACACTTTACATTATATAGTTCTATTGGCCAAAGGCCAAAACAGATCGTTCAACTAATTCATAACAAAATGCAGAATTCAGTTTCGACCTTCAAGATAAGACGATTTTCCAAAACTGGCCGTAGCTACCCAACTTTCGCCCTTCACGGATTGGTCTCAGCTTCTTTTGAATCATTCGCTGTCGTGGCTGAAATGGCTCAAGACAAGGCAGTGATCGAGGAGGTTTGGATCTGCCGTGAAGATCTGTTGTGCTGGTAATGGTGCAAGATCCAATCCTACACTAAGATCAACGGTCACGGTAAACACTCTAAGTGTCAAATAACCATTGGAGATATCGATAAGTTAAAAAAGCTATTTAAATGTAAGAAATCATGTAATAAATATTTAATTACTCCTAAATTGAATTAAAACATGAAGAATAAATTTTTATATGAAATATATCACCATGCTTGGATTGGTGTAAGATGAGGGTGCATAAAGGAGGTGAAACAGAGGTAAATGGTTACAATTTAGGAAGTGGAAAATGGTAAAAAGAGAGAAAATTAGGGGGCTAACATATATGTCGATATGATATTTTTTTAAAATGAATGTTCTCTTAGTTTATCTCAACAAACATTACAACTGGCCTTAACTTTAACTATACTCTTCCCTAGGTTATCCAAGAATTTCATATCGAAAATGAAAAATGTATCATTGCATGGTTTTTCTAGTGCACAAACGAAGACAACTAAATTTACAACTATTTTTTTCCAAAATAAATTGTATATTGTTTTAAAATTTATAAATATGCTAAATAGTGTGATTAGTTGGAATTTTTATTCCTGGTGAGGATAAAGTTATTATTCTTTACTCCATAATTTTTGTAAATTAAAATACTTCATATTCATATCAAAATAAGATATTTACAGTAGGAGATTTACATTGATAGATTAAACATCAAATTTATATACTTCTAAAACCACTAGCTTCTTCAACGATCAATAGGTCCCAGAACCACAAAAACACTATTACAATAATTACAGAGTCTCGTTTCAACAACAACTAAATATTTGCATCAAGAGCTTAGGCCCCTCATAAAATGAGACAATTCTAAAGAAATAGTGCACATAAACTGAAAATGAATGTGCTTTAGTGATATTTGCCTTGAAAACGAGAAGAGAATAGAGCTTTAAACCTAGAAAACAACATTCTTTGATAGAGGGAAACATTAGTAAATCATAGTCTTCCTGAGTGTCCTCTACACAAAACCACATCTTCCATCTAGCGTGAAAAGAGTAACCACTTTCTCAGAGGTGAACATACTCGTCCATCCCAAAACAAGCCAAGTTGAAATAATATGTTGAAACAAGTCTAAATTGCCAAAATTCAAGTTGCAGGTGCCCATAAAATGAGAGGAAACAGAGTATACTTTGATGCTAGCACCAAATCCCAAGGATCATGAAAACATAAACATAAACCACCAAAAAAAGGCTAGGTAAGCATAATATTGACAACAACAATGGGAATCCTCCACTTCCATACCATGTACAGTGACACCAAACGAAGAGCCACTCTATATACTCTCTCCACCATCGAGAAGACCATAAATATTCATACAATCTCATACAGGTGAAAATAAAACATAATTTCCATGCTTGGGGTCAAAAAAACATGTCGAGAAAAGTGGACTATCATACTATATGTAGCCATGAGCCATTTAAACTAAAAATAACAAAAAAAACTCTAAATTCTACCATCCCTAAACTTGATTATAGGAAATTATAATAAGAGTTTTTACATGATCAACTTGAGGATCAGTAAGGTCCCTGGAGGCAGAGTCACTAACCAGAAAACCTTCAACGCGAGCCAATTAGGGGTCCACACTATCGAAACAATACCATAGGTTGCGAAGCATTCTTTTTAAATCTTGAAGAGAAGAAAATAGATTATAGGTCTCAACTTGTTTATCTTGAAGTACTATGTGAAACAATGTAGCCATTTGTTGGTGTAAGGCCAGGGAGTTGTGATAGAAAATTTGTTTCTTCCGAGGTTTTCCAGGGTCTCAATTCATTTAAAATCCTCGTCCATCACCTCGAAATCTGAGTGATAAGAGAGACCCTCAACCTTTTTACTTTCCAACAATAAAATCTCTTTTCAAACTTCCAAAGGAATGACATCAAAGGAGGTGGCCATTAATTCAAAAACAATCCGGAAGAGAAATAGAGATCGATATTGGTTAGAAGTGATTCCATTGAATGATAAATACGAACCCCTATCCATTAAATCAATGTGTATAATATAGTGGTGGCTAGGGGATAATTTCATATATATATATATACAAATGTATTACGACATCACTTTTGCTATGGATCAAAGTCTTGAGCATCGATTCTTCAAGGAGGGTTGCCTTGTCGAAAGAAAACGAAATCTTAGAGACCTCGAGGATGTATACCCTAATATAAAACATTCTTTTAAGATCAATGCTTCAAATCATGAGACTTTAACTAAGAATTGATGGGGATTTTAACAACCTTTAGAAATGTTTCAAATATAATAGGTAGATATGAATGCCATACCTCTTGCAATCGAGTGGCGTCTATGGTGTTGAATATCCTTATAATATTCCCCTTTGTACTAGCAGTCGCAAGGAGGTTGCCATCAAGGTGAGCACGTAATTTTTTATCAAAAATGTCCATAAGGTTGTATCTTGGTGAACAAGCCAACCAACAATATGGTTATAGTAGTTCCAAGAACTTTATGAAGGGTGATGGTGATGAAAATCCACATTGATTCTTATGTGGATTCATTTGGAGGGTGAAAAGGATTGTAGTGCTAGTTTATAAGTTGATAAAGTTCCTAACCACATTGTCAGTGAATCTTCTCTAATGGTGCATGACGTTCATATAGATTTATCCCTAGGGTGTAGCTCTTATGTGGATTCATTTGGAGGGTGAAAAGGATTGTAGTGCTAGTTTATAAGTTGATAAAGTTCCTAACCACATTGTCAGGGAATCTTCTCTAATGGTGCATGACGTTCATATAGATTTATCCCTAGGGTGTAGATAAGGCATTGGATGAATTAAAGGTGATATTTGTATCTAATTTCCAGAGGCTAAACATTGAAAAACAAAAAATCACCAAGCTAAAGGAAATTAAGAAAATGGTTGGAGAAATTTCTGAGGAGTATGATGAAAAATTACAAAACTTGATCAACAAACTCTCTTATATTATCCATGAAACTAAATGCAAAGAATGATCCATTCAAGGTTTATTTCTCTTTAATAGTGTACAATTAATGCAATAGTCATGGGTGACATAGAGGTATGCCTTATATTAAGCCATGACGATATAACCTTGTAGGGTGAACATCCATTTTACTAAAAAAATTCATGCTTGGTAGGATCTAAGAAAGAATTATGTAAGGAGTTACTTCTAGGTAAAGGACATTGGTATTACTATTATTAAATGGGTTGGCCTACAAGGATACATTGGTATCTATTGATGCAAGAACATAATTTCAACAATTTATTTCAAAATTTGTAATTGTCCTCAAGAAGGTCTTTGAGATTTCTAGAAGAGGAAGTTGGTTTCCTTTTTTCCCTATAATTCTGTAGAATTTCTAATTACATCTTTAGGATAGGTAATTTTAGTAATTTTAGGTAGAAGTTAAGATCTTGTTTGATTTTCAAGGCCTCCTAGTCATTAGGGAAGTTGAGTTTTAGGATTAGGACTACTTTTGGCATCCTATGTAAAATACAATACACCAAGGAAAATACGTGGAGGATATTTGGGGGAAATGTGAGTGTCTATAAAATGTATCTCGTATTTGGGGACCTTGTAGCTCTTTTCCATGGACCATACTAGTGGTTAGAGGTTGTATTTGGAGCAGTTAGCAGCAAAAAGCATTATATGCCCAAGAAGATTAGTGTTGGAGCACCTATGGTTTGGGAGAAAGGATAAGGGGTTCTAGGAGTTAAGGGGTTTAAGGGTTTAGGAGTAAGTGGCTAAGGGTAAAGGGTATAGGGTTAGGGCTTAGAGGATTGAGGTCTATGGGGTTTAAGGGTTAGAGGCTAATGGCTTAGTGGTTAAGGGATTTAGGGGTTAACAATTAGCCATCAAGGGCTTACAGATCAAGGGATTTAGGGGTTAAGTGCCTAAGGGTTATGGTATTTAGGTGTCAAAAAGTTAAGGGGTTAGGGGTTAGGGGTTAAGGGTCAATTTTTAAGAGGATATGGGATTAGGGTTTATGGGGTTCAAGGATTCCATGTTAGGGGTTAGGGGTGAAGGGGTTAGTGGTTTGGGGTTTAAGGGATCAAGGGGTCAATTTGTTATGAGTTATGAGTGTAGGGGTTAAGGGATTGTGGCTTTGGGGTTAAATGGATATGGAATTTATTGGTTGGGTTAAGGTCTTATGGGTTGTGATAATGTGGCCCCTAATCCCCTTATCACAAATATTGGGGGTTCCCCTATCAATTTCTCTCATTACCTTCCTTATAGGTCCCCTAGCCCTTGTGCCATAAGGCCCTAAGGCTCCTTCTCATTCTCTACTGTTAGGATTATAGATCTCAATAAGCCATACATTAACCTCTCACTTCTACCCATCCATTATACCGTTATGTCCCCTTCCCCCGTTCAATACACCAAAATATCCCCCTCCCCCAAAATTCATGAGAATTGAACATTTGGAGGCGATCATTTAACAATAGCTTCTAAAGGTTTTATTCTAATGACTTTTTTTGGGGGGTGAGGGTTTTCCATCAATGCCTACAAAAGTTACATTGTGATGACCTTTCAGGGTGATTCATGGATTCTAAGTTGAGAACAACAAATACCATGAACAAACAAAGAATCCAATGCGTTGAAGAGCTAAAAAACATACCACCCATAATGAACTTTTTCATCCAAAGATTATTCCATGTTGGGCCACAACAAAACCTTTCGATAGAAATTTCATATAGTCTACTACTACAAAGGAAATTCAAACCACAACTTGTTGTTCCACTTCTAATTTTACCCAAAATTACCTCATATTTAAAGGTATCACCATATCTTATACCAAATAAAATCCAAAAAATAGATATCCTTTAGAGAAATAGCATCATAAAAGAAAATGAACCATGCATATTAATGAACCATATTTTATATATTAATATTAGGATGAACCTATTTTTTTAAGGGAAAGAGAGAAAATTTCATAGATACTGATGAATCCTTATGCATTACCTACATTCTAATCAGTTAACAAAAGTGGCACTAGGAGACTGATCATATTGTGTTTTTGGCAAAGATCTTTTATCTCTTCCTCGAACACCAAGATTTTTCTTGTATGTTGCAAAAAAAATGGAAATTCCCAATGGATATTTTTGCCTTTACAACTACTCCATTATACTGGTGTCTTGGGCATAAAGTCAAACTCTTTTATGCTAGATCTATTAGATGGCATTTCATTGAGCTATAGTGATAGGTGAGAGCTATGCATAGCTCACTAAAGGTGTATCCATAGGCTATTAGTCTATTGCATATAGAATTGGACTCTTTTTATTTGTAACTTAGTGAAATGGAAAAGATGTGGAGACAATATTCATTCTTCTTCTTTCACCGGGCCATGTAGAATAAATGAATCAAATAGTCTCAACCCCTTGGAGAAGGAAAGATGAGAAAAATAATTAGCATGAAAAAACAAAGAATCTAATGAGCTGAGTTGAGAGGGGTCTCCCTTTGTAAACAAGCATCCATAGGCTTGTTAGAGTTAGTATGAATATTTACTAGAAGGTGAGTAGTCTTCAAGATATGAACATACTCCCATTATTACCGAAGAATGTGAATCACCTAGGAAGGATATGGATGATTCTGAGGCAGTTGTTACACATGTAACAACTGATACAACATCCATTGTACATCTCTAGCAGCCAGCTCTGGAGGATCTGTTGTTTCTACAACAACCAATCGAAGTAAGGCTGGTACATATGTGATAGCTTACTAACTGTTAGCATTCAGAACTCCCCATACCCTCAACTATTAACTGAAATTGGGTTGGTCTCACAACTTGAATCTGAATTCCTCAAGGAGTTGCAAAATTTGTATCTGCGGACTCCGCTATTAAAATCTCTTAAAGAAGTACCTATCTATGTTAAAAAAGTGAGGGATATATGCATCAAAAGACCTAGAAGGAAACATAAAGACCCTGCTACTATCCATGTCATGGGGAAATTGTTCGACCTTATGATTGATCAGCCTTTGTTGAATAAATATAATGACCCAGGGAACCCTACAGTGACTATCCATATTGATAATCAGCCTATAACCAATGCTTTGATTGATCTAGGGGCAGTTATTAATGTCATGAATAAAGACCTCTTCATCTCTGTAGGACTTCATGGACATAGACCTACACCCAGAATGCTTGAATTAGCATATAGGTCCCATGTCAAGCCCGAAGGAATGACTATTGGGGAAAATACTAAGAAGGAAGGGGGGTGAATCAATATTTATAACTAACTGTAAACATTTATTTTTCCTTTACTAATTTCTATACGTGACTTTAATGAACCCAACTACCGTATACACATGGATATATTTAAGAAAACTTGCCTATGTCTAGAGATCTTATTATGCAGATAATTCTTTACTTAGATTAGTGCATCATTCATTCATCATATGTTTAGTAAGCATTAAACATGTGCAGTAAAAGCAGAATAAATCATCGGACATAAGCAACACACATGAACACCAGGATTTAAGGTGGAAACCCAATTCGGGAGAAAACCACCGTTGTTGTCATCTCTGTCTTCAATATTTATTATAAGAAAATTTCTTACAATATTGTACTGACATAGACTCGTACCAGCACATAGGCACCCACCTGCATAAGGCTGCAACCTTCTCTCATTCTCCAGCTTCTACTGGAAGGGAGCTACAACCCCCTTATCTCATTTACCGGCCGCTACTGGAAGGGGGTTACGAACCCCTGCTTCTTAGTTACCAGCCACTCCTGGAATGGAGCTACTACCCCCGATCTACTACCCCCTTACTAAAGGCTGCAACCCTTAGCACCACCGCGGACCACGTTTCATCAATTTTCACACTCGATCCAAACAACTTCAAAACAACACAACTTGTAGGCCTCTTTTCATCAAATTTTCAGACTGGACCCAGTCCACACATTTAAGCTCAAAGAACTTACATCAAACTGAAACTTATAACCCCATCAATTCATTCATTGAATCATCAATCAACCAACCAACCAACCATTGATCTTTAATCATAATCAACTAGCAGCATTATCAGTATTCAACCAACTCAGATCTGTATGAAGACATCATTGACAAACGACATTAATAAAACAAAATAGATTAGAAATTTCATTCCGCATACTTCAGCAAAGCCCTAGATTCCATACACGCTTTTTATGAAACAAACCTATGTATATACGCGCTTTTGTTGATACAAACCTGCGTATAGATCTCAAAACATTACTAGACTGTGCAACTCTTAAGAACAAATAAACAACTCAGATCTTACCCTTCACTCCAGTAAACATTCACCAGATCACAGATCTAAGCATTCCATAAATAGATCTAGAAAATACATAGTCATTTCAGGTCTAGAGGTCCTGATCCATCATCTTATTCGTAGGTGCATTATTATTTTAGATCTATCAATAAAATATAACCCATTCCATGTAGATATACTTCAGAGTGAAGTATTCATTAATACCCATACACATGCACACCTTTGCACTATGACCTTCTTCTCCTTATATAGATTTAGCCTTTACCAATACCATGAGCCAAAACCACACAAGTGCTGGTGGTATTCTTGGAAAAAATCAAATATATGACACAACGCTCAATATTGTGGGCTAATACCATGGTAATGCCCCTTGGTATCATAATTTTAAAGCGCAAAAGGCATATGCGACTTTTCTTCTTCGTATCGACGTGTATACATGACTTCTCTTCATAAAAAATTCATATATACTAATTCTAGATGTATATGTGAGTTGCCTTCATAAAAGTAGCATATACATTGCCTCCATACACGGGTTGCCTTCATCAAACCTGCATATACATTGAGAAATATTTCCTGTTTCATTTCTTTGGCACTTTCTGTAATTCCTTTCTCTGTCACATCTGATCTGACCAGTAGAAACATCATTTTAACATCTTTAAAAAATAGGTTTCTATCAAAAGGCAACTCATCAAGTAGGTTTCCATTAAGGACAACTTCATCAAGTAGGTTGCCATCAAGGACAACATATTGCATCATATTTCCAACAATCTCCCCCTTTGGACTTGATGGCAACCATGATGGTGTTTGATGACCACAAGAGATAGGTACATTAATTTTTACATACTTATTCAAACAAAAAGATACTCCCCCCCTTTGACATCAAGGGAAAAGGGTGGATCAAAACGAAAACAAGGTTTATCTTCCCTTATAGAAAGATGAGCTCTGTAGATCTGATGTGTACTGAATTTACCATTCTCCCCCTGAGTTCATGATGGATCTTTAGACAGATTTTTAAATGAATTACATGACTCTATAACTCAATCGATTATGACTTTTCCTATAACCAAGGACTCATACTTACATAAATGATCCAACCAAGTGGATTTACATATTTGAATCAACTTCCCAGCCAAGTGGGTTTACAAATTTTGACTCCAGTACCCAACCAAGTGGGTTTACAGATTTTAACAAGTCCTTACATGACTTAATACAACAATTTTACATCATAGGTCTCAACATGACCTTTTCATCAAATTACAGATATGAATTTTATAACCAAGACCAAAAGACCTCAAGAGAGAGATCATATTTCATAACCATCATAATACCAACATTTCATTATTCAAAGCAAGGCTAATGCTCCCCCTAAGCCTGAGCATCCTGAACACCTTCACCAAACACTTCATCAAAGCATCTTCATCAAGTAGATAATCAAAACTTAATATCATATTAGAAAATATAACCATCAATAACATATCAAGAAAATTATTACTGTCAACAGCATATCAGAAATTTTTCTTGAGTCTACCTCGTTGTTTCTCTTATCCAAGAAAAACATATGCAATTGTCACCATTGGAACTCGCGTGTATACGTGGATTTAGTTAATGAAACCTGTGTACAAAAAGTGAAATAATGAAGCTTTCACGAATCCATCTCCTCCTGGATTTATAGATTATGTACATGTCATCAGTTGTCACATTAGATGCACTGTTAGAAATAAACACAACTATAATTACCAAACCAACCATGGGAATCATCATATATTGCTCCTCCTATGATGATACATTATTGATTCCTATAATTTATCTCACATCACTCTTGCAGTCATTATGAGAAGTAAACTTTAGAAGTTTATGACTGTAGTAGGGTCAATATTCCCTACATTTTTTACCGGTGCTTCTTTTTTTTCCAGCTTTGCTTGAAAATTATTATTGTGTGCTAGAACTTCTGCAATTTCTCAGATCTGTTTATCATACTTAACCTACAATCAGTGGCCTTATGCCCAAATGAGTTACAATAGAAACAACATCCATGATAACATCCTTTCTTTCTTGATCTATGCAATTCTTCAATAACTAGATCCCTTTCTTTTGAGAAATTATCATCATCCATGGTACATGCCATGAGAACTTGAAGATCTTGATCATAATCTTCTTCTTCCTCATTTGACAATCCATTATTATGTTCATTTGTATAATAAATCCTTCCTTTTTCAAACTACTTCCATTTATCATGATTTTCTTTATAAGGACATTTAGCAACATAATGACCAACTCTACCACAAGAAAAACACTTGAAGGGAAGCTTATGTCTGAATCTTCCAGTACCTGGTTTAAGTATTCTCACAAAAATTTCTTCTTCTTCTTCTGATATATAACATGATTCCTTGAGAACTTCCTTTTCTTTTCCTTTAGCACAAGCCTTGAAAGAAGCTTCTCTAACTTGTGAGCGATCTCCTCTTCTCATTTCAAAAGTAGCAAGTATACCATGCAGTTGAATAACAGTAAAAGTTTGTGGATCCTACTTTTCTTCAATAGTTGAAACTTTTGACTCAAACTTTGGAGTTAGGGATATGAACATTTTCTCTACTAACGTTGATTCTTTTATATCTTCACCCATATTCCTCATAGAATTCACAATCTCATCTAATATTAGGAATAAACTTGCAATACTTTCATCATCATGTATTCTAAAATTTTCATATTGCATTCTAAAAGTTTGAAGTTTGGCACTTTTTACTTTTGCATCACCTTCATAGCTCTGAATGATATTGTCCCATATTTCCTTTTCTTAATTTAGCTGCATCACTTTCACAATTTTTTTTTATGACAGACTTCATAATAAAGCATTGACAACTTTGGCATTGATTTCATATTTCTTCGTTTCTACTGCATCTGTAGGAACACTTGTTGGATATTGATAACCTCCTTGCATGATTCACCATACGTCTACTCCAAGACTTTGCAAATACGCTCTTATTCATATCTTCTAGAATAATATATTACTTCCATTGAACAGTGGTGGCCTTATAGAAAATACTCCTTCATGACTTCCCATTGCGATGGATCTCCTTCAAGTGATCAAGCTTCTTCTAAAGGACCTGATCTGATACCAGTTGTTGGGAAAAATACTAAGAGGGGGGGGGGGGGGGTGAATTAGTATTTATAACTCACTGTAAACATTTAATTTTCCTTTACTTATTTCTATACATGACTTTAATGAACCCAACTAGCATATACACGTGGATATATTTAAGAAAACTTGCGTATGTCCGAAGATTTTACTATGCAAATAATTCTTTACTTAGATCAGTGCATCATTCATTCATCAGATTTTTAGTAAGTAGTAATAACGTGCAATAAGAATAGAATAAATCATCACACATAAGCAACACACATGAACACCAGGATTTAAGGTGGAAACCCAATTCAAGAGAAAACCACCACTGCTATCATCTCTGTCTTCAATATTTATTATAAAGAAAATTGCTTACAATCTTGTACTGGCACAGAATCGTAGTAGCACGCAAGCACCCACCTACAGAAGGATGCAACCTTCTCTTGTTATCCAACTTCTATTGGAAGGGAGATACAACCCCTTGATCTCATTTACCAGCCACTACTGGAAGGGAGCTATGAACCCCTGCTTCTCGTTTACCAACCACTCCTGGAAGGGAGCTACTACCCCCTGATCTTGTTTACCAGCAACCACTAGAAGGGAGCTACGACCCCCTTACTGAAGGCTTCGACCCTCAGCACCATTGCGGACCATGTTTCATCAATTTTCATACTGGATCCAAAAAAATTCAACAAAACACAACTTGTAGGCCTCTTTTCATTAGATTTTCATATTTGACCCACTCCACACATTTAAGCTCAAATAATATACATCAAACTGTAACTTCTAACCCCATCAATCCATTCATTGAATCATCGATCAACCAACCAACCATTGATCTTTAATCATAATCAACTACCAGCATAATCAATATTCAACCAACCCAGATATGTATGAAGACATCATTGACAGACAATAGTAATACAAAAAAATAGATCATAAACTTCCTTCTGAATGATTCAAAAAAACCCTAGATTCCATACGCGCTTTTTCTGAAAAAAACCTGCGTATATAAATTATTTTGCTAAGACGAACCTGCATATAGATCAGAAAACATTACAGGATTTGAAACTCTTCAGAACAAATAAATAGCTCAAATTTTACCCTTCACTTCAGCAAACATTCACAATATCACAGATCTAAACATTCCATAAATAATTCTAGAAAATACATATTCATTTCAGGTCTAGAGGTCTTGATCCATCATTGTATTCATATGTGCATTGTTATTTCAGATCTATCAATAAACTGTAACCCATTCCACACAGATATACTTCAGATTTGAGTATTCATTAATACCCATACACATGCACACCCTTGCACTATGATCTTCTTCTCCTTATATAGATTTAGCCTTTACCAATACCATGAGCCAAAACCACACAAGTGTTGATGGTATTCTTGGACAGAATCAAATACATGACACACTGCTCAATATTGTGGACTAATAACATGGTAATGCCCCTTTTTATCATAATTTTAGAGCACAAAAGGCATATGCGACTTTTCTTATTCATATCCACGTGTATACGTGACTTCTCTTCATAAAAACTACATATATACTAATTCTGGATGTATACATTGGTTGCCTTCATAAAATTAGCATATACATTGCCTCCATACATGGGTTGCATTCATCAAACTTGCGTATACATTGAGAAATATTTCATGTTTCATTTCTCTGGCACTTATTGGAATTCCCTTCTCTCTCACATCTGAATAGACCTATAGTAACATAATTTTTACATCTTTAACAAATAGGTTGCTATCAAAAGGAAACTCATCAAGTAGGTTTCCATTAAGGAAAACTTCATCATGTAGGTTGCCATCAAGGACAACATATTGCATCATATTTCCAACAATGATAGAAGATGTGGTTATCACTATGTATTCCTCAAATTATTTTGTTGATTTACGCATTTTACAAACCAAATCCAACATGGGGGGTCATCCTTTAATCTTGGGAAGACCGTGGCTTGCCACTGCAGACACATATATCGGATGTAGGTCCGGATCTATGGTGATCTCAGATGGACAGGACACTCAGAACATGAACCTTTATCCCCTAGAGAAACCTCATATGGATTCAAGTAGTCCCTGGTGGGATGAATTTTCACTTGAATATGGTCTTTCCCTACCTCTTCTCACGCTTGGAAAAGCACAATACCCTAAGGATCAAATAGAGGACGATATCATTAATGGTTTTATTAATAATTGACTCCATGTTGCCTCCATTAGAGATTTGGGAGAAGAATATGTGGTGGATGGTCCAATTATTGCACATTTGAAAACAACTCCGCATACTATCAGCAGTCCTGTTGAAATAAAACTTGGGAAATGTTTAAACATCAATCCTAACCTGACTGCTGAACAAAACAGATTGTTGATACAACTGTTATATAAATAAAAAAATGCATTTGCATGGGACTCTACGGATATTAAAGGAATCCATCTTGGCCTATGAAATCAACACATTTACCTTAAAGAGGATTGCAAACCAGTTAGAAAACCGCAATGCCGAATGAACCCCCCACTTAAGGAGATAGTGAAAGAAGAATTTCAGAAACTCCTTAATGCTAATTTTATCCACCCCATTTTTGACAGCTTGTGGGTGTCTCTTCTTGTCATAGTTTCGAAAAAGAATGAAAAATGGAGAGTCTGTGTTGACTATAGAGAGCTTAACAAGGCCACTCAAAAGTACCACTTTCCTTTACCATTCATTGATCAGGTCTTGGATACTCTCTCTAGAAAATAGTTATTTTCATTTCTAGATGGGTTTAGTGGCTATAATCAAGTACAGGTTGCCCTCGAAGACCAAGACAAGACAACCTTCACTCGCTCATAAGGTAAGTTTTCATACAGATTCCTTCCCTTTGGACTCTGTAATGCACCAACAATCTTTAAGAGGGAAATATTGGGTATTTTTTCTGATCTTTTGAATGACTGTCATGAAATATTTATGGATGATTTTACACCCTACGGGGATTCCTTTGAGACATCATTAGCTAACTTGGAAAAAGTGCTGGAAATTTTTCAACAAACTAATGTTTCACTGAGCACGGAGAAATTCCACATGATGATGACCGAGGGAATTATGCTAGTAGATTTCATTTCAGCAGATAGAAACAAGGTAGATCCTGCAAAAATTGAGGTAATCTCAAAAACCCAAACCCCTAGGATTCCAAAAGAGGTATGTAGTTTTTTGGGACATGCAGGATACTATAGGAGATTTATAGAGAAATTTTCAAAGATTGCATCTCCTCTATTTTCATTACTTGTGAAAAATGTGGAATTTGTGTGGATAGGGAAGTGTGAGCAGGCCTTCTTAAAGCTAAAAAACTGTGTAACAATAACACTTGTTTTACAAGGACCAAACTAGGAATTTCCATTTCATATTGCTACGGACGCATCTGACATGGTTGTGGGTGTTGTTTTGGGGCAGCTGGAGGAGAATAAAACTTATGTCATTTATTACATCAGTAAGAACTTAACTCCAGTAGAGCTCAACTACACTATTACTGAGAAGAAATTCCTAGCAGTAGTGCATGCTATCAGCAAATTTTGGCACTACATCACTGGGTACCAAGTATTTGTACACACTCGCCATGCTACAATTTGATTTTGATGAACAAGGATCTTGCTAATGGTGGATTTACACAATATTTATTTTGTTACAGGAATTTTATATTACTATTTTAGATAAACCCAGAAAAGATAATGTAGTTGCTGATTTTCTTTCTAGATTAACTATAAGTGATGATTGCACTGCCACTGAGGATTATTTTCAATATGAATATATTTTTTCCATATATACTCACTCACCATGGTATGAATATATAGCCAATTACCTTGCTGTAGGGAAAATCCCACACCAATTTTCTTCCAAGGAAAGAAGGAAGATTATACAACAGAGTGCTACCTACTCTTGGATAGAAGGTAATCTCTATCACATCGGGCTAGATTTTCAGATTAGGCAATGCGTTAGGGAAGATGAGGTATTTGAGATCTTGAAGTCTTGTCATGAGGAACCTTCTGGAGGACACTTTTCTTACAAGAGGATAGGACATAAAGTACTTTGAATACTACTAGCCAACTATATTCTAGGATTCCAAGAAATTTGTGAAAGGATGTGATAGTTGCCAAAGCATGGGCCAACCTATGTGTTGGAAATACTAAGACGGGGGGTGAATCAGTATTTCTTTCAATTAGAGCATTAGTTGATCTTCAATTATCATCAATGTTTGTACAATGATAGAAGCAAACAAGAGGAACAGAAATGTACACAATTTTTAAGGTGGAAACCCACTCTGGGACAAAAACCACCTAATGCTTTTCTAATAATTCTTTTCAATTCCAATTGAAAATAAAGCTCCAACTTCCTATAATCTAGAAAATAATTCTTCTCCAGCTCCCACTGGATGGATGCTCCAACGCCTGAGATTCTTCAGTAGTCACTGAATGGATGCACCAACACCCAATGAGCTACAACTCACCCTAGCACCACCCTACCACCCTATAGAAGAATAAAAGAAGAATGGACTCTCGTACCAGATAAAATGGTCCACTTTACAATGATATAGGATGATGTAGAAGAAGAAGATATACTAGACCGTAACCCCAACTTTGACACAACCATTGCCTCTTCAACCCTTGGCAGATATACACTAGTACAATTTGTACAATAATGTATTTACAATGACTAAGTACAATTATACCTTTACAATGATTGTATGCAGTGTTTCCCACTTGAAGACTTCATATGGTGAGCTTCTTGCTGTTGTTATGCACCTTGGTTTCTTCTCTTGTCATGCTACTCGCTGTTGCACCTTTCTTTGCTTTTATGCCGTAGAAAGTCTATTCCTTTGCAATCCTTGACAACACATGATCTAGCTTTTTCTTTCCTTCTAGGAGCTCGATATTGAATCTGGTGTATCTTTTTTATTTCATATCCTCAATATCTTATTTCTAGTCCTGCAGTAGTCCTATGAATCTTCTTTCGAATGCCACAGGTCTGATCCAATTTGGATTGTCCAAGAGAGATTTAAACCCAATTTCTCACACTGTCCTAATTATGGATTGTTTCAGTAGAGCGCACTTGTATGGCGTGCCACGTGTCATCGTTTCTTCATTTGTCTCTGAAATTGATAGAGCACAAATTAAAGACTGTGCACTATCTGTCAATTTTTATGGCATTCCAATCCGATATTCAGAGAGTGAGTTATGACGAATTTACCAAGGTCACTTCTTTGAGATGAATTTCAAGAGCCTGCAAAAACCCTTGCTTCCACAGATCATATCTCCAAAAATATTGAGCAAATTGATCTGAAATTTTTACTGCAGCTTCCTCAGGATTTCGGCTTCGCCTCATAAAAATTTCCGCTTCTGAGCCTTCGTAGAAAAAAAATTTAGAGTGAAAATTCCACGATGACCTGTTTTAGATGGCCGAATGCCTTGCCTAAGGAGGAAATGAAGATGACAATATATATGAATTCTTAAGTTGAGAGGGGCTTCAACAAGTGAATGTGGGAGGGATTTTAGGAGCATAAAAAATATTAATTATGAATTTTCAATGACCCATGCCCCAACCCCATGGGGTTTTATCCCACTAACTGGGGTACAAACTTCAAACATGAATATCTCTCAAACCGTGAAGAATTACATGGCGTGCCATATATCAACGAAAACATCTCAACAAGTAGAAACCATCAAAATAATTATTGACCCAGAATATATTAATTTGGTAGGTCAAACTTCCCATTCAATTTTGGTTTAGCCCCTGGTGCTGCTTGGGTTGTCATCAATGACAGACGCTGATCAACAATCTCCCCCTTTGGCATTGATGGCAACACAAGTACTCCCCCTGCGATCATGACAACTCTTCCTACAACATTCTCTCCCCCTTTGAAATCAATGGCAAAGGGTAACTCCCCCTGAAACACAACCATCCTGTAGACCTGTACACACTTCCACTCGCACTGACACACAACTGTCCTGCAGACCTGCACACACTTCCACTCCCCCTTTATATTCTGAAAAAGGAAAATCTAATGAGAACTTGGGAGAATCCCAATATTCTTGCGAAGATATTCCAATGTTGGCGAATATTTGATATGTGATTCTTTTGGTGCTGCTTGGAATCTTGCTACTTTTCCAACTGCTTGCATAACATCTAGTTAGGAGGCTGTTACATATAGAAGACTACTAATCATAGATCTATACAACCTTTGATCCACATCCTTAGATGAGTCGTCTATGCTCAATTTGCAACCAAGTAAAGACATCTCGAAATCACTTTTCACCTTTGTAAAAAAATTCTTACTTAGTCGATCATCATTGCTACCAATTATTGTATCATCCTCTTTAGCTATTAGACATGCTTTAGTTGCTTCATCCAGAACATATATGTCGTTTGGAGCTCAACTTGCTGTAGCCACAATTTCACCATACACGCCTTTCCTGATTTCACATTTCGTGGAGTTGAATAGTATTGTGCGTCCTTGATCACACATTTGTGCAACACTGAGCAGATTGTGATTCATGTTTTCAACCAATAGAAAATTCTTGGCTAGAACATCTTTTCTTCCGAGAGTGACAGTACCTGATCCTATAACATTTCAAGATCCATCATTTCCAAAGGACACGGTTCCATCCTTCTTCTCTTTTAGAGATACAAATTTATTTCTATCTCTAGTCATATGCGTTGAGCAACCGCTATCAACATACCACACATCTTTGTTCTTTTGAGCCTTGAGAGTGAGAGCACAATTATCATTCTTCTTCTTCTTCCATGTTCGTTCATTCTGTGGCTTCGAAGATTCTTCTGGAGGATTTTAAAGTCTGCAATCTTTGGCTATGTGTCCAAAGTTTCGACATTTGTAACATTCAATATTATTTCTTAAATGTTCAAATCTATTGATATTTCGCTAAGTCCTGGGAGGTCCATATTTGACAGATCTCCTGGAATTGTATTCGTTCCTAGGGTACGTGTGACATTCTATAGCTTTATGACCAAATTTTCCACATGAATGACAGTAGCCATAAAAAATATGTTGGTACCTAGATGGAAATTTCCATCGAGGAATTGTCTTCCAAGGTTGTTCTTGCGAATCTTGTCCAATGAAGTCTTCATGCATGTCAGATCTCATAAGTTCATTGTATTTTGTTGTAGAAGGTCCTATTTATTCTTCTTTGTAACCGATGCTAGTTTTGTCATTTAAAGATCACTGATTTTTGATGAGTTCTTCCAATGCCCTTGAGCTGTTGGCATAGTTTTGGATAGTTTTTCCTTTCTTCACTTCCTCACGCAGCGAGACTACTTGGGCTTCTAATTCTTCCCTTTCTTGGTTGCTTTCTTCGAACTTCTTTTGAAGTGACTCTTCAATGCATTTGTGTTCTTCAACTTCAATTTTCAGACCTTGAACTTGTTCTTCAAAAGTTTTGGAATGGATCTTCTCTGCCTTGAGATCTTTTATAAGCTTGATTGCTTCCTCATAAAATTCATATATGGTCCATCCTTCTTCTTTGTTGTTTGATACCTCTTGCTTATTGTGCTTGGCCATAAACAATACTCTCTGATTGGCTTCTTCTTCACTATCATTGTCTTCATCGGATGATGAGCTATCTTCTTTAGAGAGAAAGTTCCTTTTGGATCCTTGCTTGTTGAATTTCTTAAAGCATTTCTTCCTTTTTGAGTTGCCATTACTTTTTTTTGGACATTTTGCCGCAAAATGCCCAACCTCATTACAGCTGAAACATATCAATGGAAGTTTACCTTTGAATTTTCCCTTACCAATTTGTATTTTTCTCATGAAGTAAGCATATTCTTCATCTGAAAGACCTTCTTCATCATCTCCTTTTTCTTCACACTTGCAGGTGCATGTCTTTTCAATTGAACGTTGTTTATCCTTATTGTTTTTCTTAGATGCAACAAATGTAGTTTTTAGATGTGAAGTACCCTCTTCTTCATCAAGTCTCATTTCATATGCTATGATAACTCCATGTAATTCCTGTTTGCTGAGTTTGTCTAGATTTGCACTGTATTTTAAGACTGATACCTTTGGGTTGAATCTCCCTGGTAACGTTCTAAGAATCTTCCGTATAATAGTCTTCTCATCAACTAGCTCTCCCAATCCTTCCAGAGTATTGGTTATTTCATCAACGTATTGAAAGTATGCAGCAATGTTGCAATCTTCTTTCATTCTGAGTTGCTCAAATTTTTCTCTATAGATTTGAAGCTTTGCTTCTTTGACATTTGAGTCACCTGCATATATATTCTCAAGCTTGTCCCATACATTTCTGGTAGTTTTTCAACCCAACACCTTATGATAAGAAGATTCAATAAGTCCACTGATAATAATATTCTTTTCTTTTGCATCATTTACCAAATTCTTCTTACCTTGTTCATACGTGGTTGATGTAAATCCATTTTGAAAAGTGTCCCATACTTCGTAACTTTGCACCAAGA
This sequence comes from Pinus albicaulis, assembly GCA_034641835.2. Taxonomy (NCBI): domain Eukaryota; kingdom Viridiplantae; phylum Streptophyta; class Pinopsida; order Pinales; family Pinaceae; genus Pinus; species Pinus albicaulis. The sequence goes on from CM076579.1 coordinate 1,328,055,120, forward strand.
GATAGAACTCCATTCTTCCTTTCCAAAGTGCATAATTATTTTCATTGAATAGAGGTACACCATTCTTGGTATGCTCCATGACCTCCTTCTAGCTGTTAAACTGCTATTGAAGGAACCAAACTCTGATACCAATTGTTGGAAATATTGAGAGGGGGGGTGACTCAGTATTTATTTCAATTAGAGCATTAGTTCATCTTCAATTATTATCAGTGTTTGTACAATGATATCAGCAAACAAGAGGAACAAAAATGCACACAATTTTTAAGGTGGAAACCCACTCTGGGACAAAAACCACCTAATTCTTTTCTAATAATTCTTTTCAACTCCAATTGAAAATAAAGCTCCAGCTTCCTAGAATCTAGAAAATCATTCTTCTCCAACTCCCACTGGATGGACGCTACAATGGCTGAGATTCTTCAGTAGTCACTAAATGGATGCACCAACACCCAATGAGCTACAACTCACCCTAGCACCACCCTACCACCCTATAGAAAAATAAAAGAAGAATGGACTCTCGTACCAGAGAAAATGGTCCACTTTACAATGATATAGAATGAAGTAGAAGAAGAATATATGCTAGACCATAACCCCAACTTTGACACAACCACTACCTCTTCAACCCTTGGCAGATAGACACTAGTACAATTTGTACAATAATTTATTTACAATGACTAAGTACAATGATACCTTTACAATGATTGTATGCAGTGCTGCCCACTTGAAGACTTCATATGATGAACTTCTTGCTGCTGTTATGCACCTTGGTTGCTGCTCTTGTCATGCTACTCTCTGCTGCACCTTTCTTTGCATTTATGCCATGGAAATTCTGGTCCTTTGCAATCCTTGACAACACATGATCTAGCTTTTTCTTGGATTCTAGGAGCTTGATATTGAATCTGGTGTATCTCTGTTATTTCAGATCCTCAATATCTGACTTTCGGTCTTGTAGTAGTCCTCTGAGTCTTCTTTCCAATGCCATAGGTCTGACCCAATTTGGATTCTCCAAGAGAGAGTTATACCCAATTTCTCACACTGTCCTAATTATGGACTGTTTCAGTAGAGCGCACTTGTACGGAGTGACACGTGTCACCATTTTTTCATTTGTCTCTGAAATTGATAGAGCACAAGGTAAAGACTGTTCAATATCGTCAATTTTGACGGAATTCCAATCTGATACTCAGAGAGGGAGTTATGACGAATTTACCAGGGTCAGTTCTTTGAGATGAATTTCAGGAGCCTGCAAAAACCCTTACTTCCAGAGATCATATCTCCAAACATATTGCGCAAATTGATCTAAAATTTTTACTGTAGATTCCTCAGGACTTCGGCTTCACCTCATAAAAATTTCCACTTCTAATCCCTCATAGAAAAAAATTTAGAGCAAAAATTCCACGATGACTTGTTTCAGATGGCCGAATCCCTTGCCTAAGGAGGAAATGAAGATCACAATATATATGAATTCTTAAGTTGAGAGGGGCTTTAACAAGTGAACGTGGGAGGGATTTTAGGGGCATAAAAAATATTAGTTATGACTTTTCAATGACCCATGCCCCAACCCCATAGGATTTTAGCCCACTAACTGGGGTACAAACTTCAAACATGAATATCTCTCAAACCGTGAAGAATTACATGGCGTGCCATATATCAAAGGAAACATCTGAACAAGTAGAAACCATCAAAATAATTATTGACCCAGAATATATTAATTTGGTAGGTCAAAATTCCCATTCAATTTTGGAATAGCCCCTGGTGCTGCTTGGGTTGACATCAATGACAACTGCTGATCAACACTACGAAATCAGATGAGATGTCATTACAACCTCAGATAGTGATATAACCATTTGAGAAATGGGCCCTAGAATTTGTGGGGCCAATTAATCCTTCATCATAGCAAAAATCATACATATTTGTTTGCACCAATTATGTCACAAAATGGGTTGAAGAAAAGGTACTAACTAGAGAAATAGAACATGTTGTTTTAGACATCCTATTCGAAGGCATTTTTGTTCAGTTCGGGATACCCAAAGAGATAGTGACAAATGGGGGGCCTCATTTCACATTTAATTTGATCAAGAAGTTGGTTGAAAATTATAGAATTCATCACAAAATAACTTCACCATATCACCCACAAGAAAATGGTCAAGTGGAAATCACCAATAAAGTCATTGAGGGAATATTAACAAAGACAATAGCCAGCCACTGAAGAAACTAGGTCGAGAAACTTCAAAGGTACTGTGCGATTATAGGAAAACATGGAGGAATACTATAGGCTTCTCACCATATGAATTGGTGTATGGTAAGAATCCTTTATTCCCCATAGAGTTTGAAATAAAGGCATTAAGAACATAATTGCAGGTCGATTTGGATTTGAGTACAACACAAACACAAAGACTGAACCAGCTCCATGAGTTGGAAGAGAAACAGCTGGTTGTTATTCAACAGATAGAGATCATTCAACATCAAAGAGCTAGATGGCATGATGGGTTTATTAAGAAGAAAAAGTTCTGGAAAGGAAATTGGGCTCTTTTTTATGATTCAAGGTTCAAATATTTCAAAGGAAAGCTCTATACTAGATGGCTAGGTCCTTATGAAGTGGACATGGGATTTGACAATGGGAATGTACAATTGGTGTTGTCTAGGTAAATATCCTCTACTGACAGAGGCGATCCCTCTAGCCCTAGGGTGGGTCTAGCAACTACGGGAACATACTAATATCTACCTTCTTAGATTGTAAATGAAACTCAGAGCAAGGAATATGACCTACCTTTTCCTGATGCTATGTTTTCATCTTATAGCGAAGCTTCTTCATCCGTTGCTCTTCTTAAGCTTGATACACACTGCTGCCAACATTTTATTACCTGTACAGACATTCAAGACACCACAACAAGCATAAAACCACAACAAAAATAAAAAAATTACAACCTATCTAACTAATAAAGGAATGCTAGAAATCTCATTATAAATGTAAACAAGAGTGGAAGATAAACATCTGTTGCATTTTAATATGATAAAGACAAGGGGAGTTTACAACCAAGCCTTGATTTTTAGGCTCTCCTTCGATGTGTTCATATCCAAGAACGTTTGCAACATCCTCACACACAAAGGTCCAAGATCTCACTATGTTCCCATACACAAAAAAAATCACACTCTGCACTATTCTCCCGAAGCTATAATTGCTTCTCCTTTCTATGATCACTCAGGCTGTAGAGATGAAGGAGGTATCCTTATATAACAATCAAGGATGGGGTTATGGGCCCTCAAATGATGCGAAAAAAGGTTATCCTTTTGTAATATTACTTTTTCAGAAATATCACAAGTCTGTGCCAGAGATGGACTGTAGGGGAATTTACCGGGTATGTCACCTTCTAAAGAAAGGTGAGATCCAGAGGATTTCTGGCCCTTTGTAGACTCTATCTACATATATGTGAAATTTCCTAGTAGGAATGGGTAGCAACCCAAGCCTGGAAAATGCATTTTCCAGAAACGGAGGCAGCAGGATTTGATCCCTGGTCTGGGATCCTTCACATATATCTATCTGGAGCTGAAATCCGAAGGTGGACTAAAAAAAAATCCTTCTAGGAGCTTGAGACAAGCCTCCTCCACCTGATTATCTTCAGAAAATTCCCAATGAAGAGGGTTGCATCAACACATGAACATATGCTAGCATAGTAGCGTTATTTCTGAAAAACCAATGTACATGAAAGCATGAATAGTCACCAAATTTATATAGCAACAAAGAAAATATACAAATACTTGAGGAATCACTCACTGAAGCTGAGAAAATAAACCCTCAATGACATGCATATGGAAATATCTCACAACACTGCTACACAAGAATGCTAGTGACTAAAAATACGCAATCATTAGGAGGTACTGCTATAGTAAATACATATAAATGAATGATACAACAATGTGAGCTAAAATAAGAAATGGGGAGAAAGGTCTCAACCCCTAAAAATACAATACAACAATCCTCTAAGAGGATTAGATGGAAACTAGACAAAATGGCATTTTTACCAAAATTTTGGAGTTGCTGGGCAGCTGTTGAAACTCAATAGAAAATGGAAATAGGAGGATCCTTGCTGAAGATGATGCAATATTTGATGTAACTACTCTTCTCAATCTTCTAAATGAAATTTTGATCCTTTCATTGAAGATCTCACCACCCACTGAAATGCTACAACCCTCACTGCAAATGCTCTCTATGAACTGCGCAGTCAAGGAAGAGGGATGCTCTTCTATTGATGGAAAATTATTGGCCTGATGCCAAGGATGATGGAATGAAGCTCAAAAAATTCCTCATTGATCTCTCAAAGGAATGGATACTCCTCTCCTCTAAAATACAATGCCGGAAGTGATGTTGAGAAACCCTGCCCTGCAACACCCAGCAACACAACTCAACCACCAATGGAGACTGCGCTGGAGCTGAATGAAATGCTTTGGCCTCAAGGAAAAATATGGGGAATATGAATAGCAAGTTCTTCCAAGAGCTACTCTATGGAAGAGATGGGATTCCTGCTCGGGAACACCCAGTGCTAGCAACAATGTATCTCAGCTAAAAAACTAGAGAATGCACTTGTCTAAGAAGACAAGAAAAATGATAATCAAATCATGAATGAGAATGGCTGCTTCATTCTCATTTTAAAAAAATGGAAGGTGCTTTGCCATGTTCCCCACACCTTAGGGTTTCCTCTCTAGAATGATCTCCTCCTCATGCAAACTGCGCTGGCCCACCAAGTGAACCTTATCTTCTCTATCTGCGCAATCAACTTGGCCTCTTCTAGAATCATCCACCTGCAATTTGTTTCTTTTTACACAGGGGGTGTGAAATCTACTTCATTATTGACCCCTCTTCACGTTACAAGGGTTCTTTATTTAGATTTTTATTACCAATGGGTTTTCCTACACATTTATTCTTCTCCTAAAGAAAAAACAAAAGTTTTTAATGTTCCAAAAAATTTTGGAACATTACACCTTTGGAGTATTTCCTATTTTTTTGGAACAAGAAACCCAAAGGGGAATTCCTCCTCAATATCCTCAAAAAAAACTTCCATCTTGCCTCCTCACGAAGCTTCTAGTCATGAAAGCTTTGCTTCTATTTAGAAAACTTTCCAAAAGAGGATTGGCGGGAGCCTCACTGTAAATCTTTGTTATCGGTGTGGGTCAGACACTAAGAGAAAGTGTCGACCTTGAAAACTAGGCTTTTATAGGGATATTCTAGAAAAGTTGTAAAGGGAGATGAATTGGCAGACAAAGTGTCATTTAGGAGTATGTATTCCATGCTTGGAAAGTACACAAGGGTCACTGTATGGGTCCTCTAGGATGAAGGAATGGGGAGTACAGGGAAAATGAAAAATTTCTCTATAACAGATGCCCCCTAAAGTATGAAGTCCAAACATGAGTGAGGGGTGAATTTATTTACAAGTACGTGCAAGGAACCAGACACTGTTGTCGGGAGACATGCAAATCAAGCATAGACACATATACATAACTGAAATCTCTGATGGAAATACATGAATCCATGGTATAGGCGCGACTATCCATTAAGAAGAGGATCATGTGAATGGATCCTCGACATGGATGCATCCATCCAAATGAAGGGGTCATATGAAATATATCCATGGCATGGGCACAACCATCCATATAGAGAGGATCAAACTGAGAGGACCCACGGTATGGTCGTAGGCATCTGTCTAAAGAATCATGTATATAATCATGAATGACTCATCACTCCTTGCAACTTGGAATTTTGTGATCCAAGCCCAGGGTCTTGCTCTCCAACACCACCCGATCAAAGTACAAATTCCAACGTGTGAATAGACATGTTGAAGTCAAACATGCTATAATATCACTTGATTACTGTTCAATGATGTGAGCCGTTAACAAGTGTGAGAGAACCCACCCATAATGTTAATGGAACTCAAGGTACTAGTAGTACAATCCACAGAATGTGAATAGTGAGTTGAAGTCAAACACTGATGAAATCACCCGATCGAAGGCCAATGATGTGAACCTTTCGTCTAATGCGAAGAAATTTCCATTAAGACATGCAAGCTCTAAGGTACCAAAAAGGATTCTCTAGATTGATTTCCAGAATAATGAGCTAAAGTCGACAAGAAACGATCTATCGAAGGAGGGTCATAATGAATCCCACATCATTAATGTGAAACAGAGAAGGTAATGAGTGTGAATCAAAATTGAAACAGAGGATAAAGGAATGTACAAACTACAGAAGGATTTTCTCTTACACATATCGGTGACAAGACTCTATAATTTGGTAGAATTTGACTAAAATAGCATCAGAGGTCATGTTGACAAGATTGGTAATTGAATGAGAGGCAAACATATTTCCCAAACCCATGGAGGCAAGGTGGCAGAGTGAAGATATCCCAACCCGACACGAACTGCATACAAGTGTCATGTTCAAGAGTGACATACTGCCGACACAACTGACGAATAACTTCCATTTTCCCCCACCATTTCTGGTGAGTACCTCTTTATTTTTACACAATTTTGAAGAGGATAGAATATGTTTGTTGTATAAGTTTGTCCTTCGGACTAATCCATCCTAGTACATTTTACAAGCCCTAGGAAGGAGGAACTCAGTAACGTCATGGTGACGGTTTCCAATGTCATTTAGATTTTAATGGGTCTGATAAAGGAAGGAATCAACATATTTTCATGTTAAGAGAGTTTGAAAAGAAGAGGAAAAGAAAACTCCAACAGGTCCCTTTTCATAAATAGTCTCACAGATCCGAAAAGGTAGAAAAATGTGTCTGAGAGAACCTCTTAGTCGCGATAGGCTAAGGTATTCATTTTTCGTAAATAATCTATCCCAACTCGAAAAAGGGGTAAACGTATACTCGGTAGATATTGTTTCACTGCCATTTAACCAGTTCAAAATGACAAGAGTCTCGGAAATATTTTCAGTTTTAGAGAGTCAGAAAAGAGTTGAAAGTTGACTCCACCTAAAGGAACAAGTGGTATAAAGGGTAGAACCTGGTTCCAGTGTCTTAGGGTTCCCATGTTTTGGCCAGTTTGATAGAGACCAAAAGATGAGACAACATAGAACCACTTTGGGACCTTAGGATCTAGCCCTCCTAGGTCCAGAGAGGGATCTCTCTATACAAGTCAAAAGATATATCTTTGAAACTCTAAGTTATGATTTTAGGCTAGTTATAGGCTCGAGGTTGGTTGTTTGACTGTTTGTGTTCGGTTGGAGGGAATCAGGAAAATAAGGACCAATATAAGACAAGGATGAGCAAAGGGGAAGCTTAGGCAAAGACAGATAACTCAGAGAACATCAAAGCCATTGGGCTATGGAGTCAAGAAAGGATTTACTTGTAATTAATGTGCAAGCTTTCAATTGGGCTAGTCATCTAAATCATCTCGATCTTAAAGGATAGAAGATGGAATGGAACATTAAGGACTGGAAATTAAAGGAGGAGAACCATCTAATTCTGTCTATAGATCAGACGAGAGGACATTTAACTCCAGGCCTGCTTGGACAAAATCAGATGCAATTACAAGGGATCTTAGAAAGGCTAGCTGGTGGCGCAAAGATCCTAGTGGACAGGGCTAACACTAATCCCCAGTGTTCCCAAACCTTCCAGCTAAATCTTACCAAGAACATCTAAACATGGACTTCATCAATTCATGCATCAGAGAGCAAGAAATATCATCCACTACACTGGTTAAATCAATTGAAGTCAGCATTCAGATACACATATAAGCAGAAAACATTGAGGTAGGGAGAGCAGGAAACATAGGGCACCTATCAAGGGAAAATCCTATATTATACTTCTGTTGCCTACCAGTAGAAATGAAATTAAATTTAGCATGCAATGAGAGCAAGTCAATCACAAATACTGAGAAAGAGGAAACATCACCAGCTGCTTTAGATCAGGATCCAAAGAAACATGCTTGTCATATTAAAAACAACACCAATCAGGTACATCATAGCCAGTAGCTTGAACATTCAGTCTGAATACATCTAGTCTCAGTCTATCTTACAATATTACACAGAGAACTTGTCTCAATAGGAGAATACTTGCATTTCACTGATATCTCGTCAACAACCATTACAATGTTTCCTTCTGTGCTTTATAGCAAAGGGTGAACCTAAGATCGACTGAAGGAGTAAGTGAAAATTAAATGTATCATTAAACACAACAATGAATGCAGTGCCGAAACCCATTCTGCTTGACATGCTGTATATTTAATCTCTGTCACCTTCCTTGTGAGAGAATGATCTGCTCCAGATTTGATCTTGACATATTTTGGCTGAAGTACTCCTGGTGTCGTGAACAAAAATAAAATAAACTACTGAAAGGTCTGTCACATAAATGCTCCGGTGGTTTTGAACTGTTGTCTGGTGGAATTATTTTGCCTGCGCTCAGGATCCTTCGAACGGTCCTCGAGATCTGTGATCTGTTGTTCTTCCTTTGAAAACACTGATTTAAGGCTCTGGATCTTCGTTAGCGTGCCTTAACCTCCCTTTTTCTCTATACCGGAATGCTTTGCTGCTTCAATTCCATCTCTGACAGGTTAGCTCGGGTTTAATGGTGATGGTAGATTTTCTACAGAGTCCGAACTCTATTTCTTTAATGAACATCTCCTCTCCACCTTCCCGGGCCTTTGTTCATAAATTCAGCCACTGTGGATGATCTTCCTCAGATTTAGTTGTTCTGGTAGCATAGAAGTGTATCACGGCGGCCATTCTTTCTTTATAAGCCTGCAGGAAACACAAATACCGTGAAGAAATCCATGGACAAGGGTGGCAGGTGATGTAGATGGGAGAAATGGACATGCAATCAGTGACATGGCGGAAGAAAACGCAGAAGAATGGTGAAAAACTGCTCAGGTAGGTAATTGACGGAACACAGAATGAAAACGAATGAGAAAACATTAAAGAACACAAAAAGAATCAAATATACACGATGGAATGGGAGAAAGTACGGATGAAACACGTGGGGGTGACGTGGCGGGACGGAGAACGATGGACGGGTGACGTGGAGGTCCCGGGGCAACGGAATGGTCAACAATGAACAGACATATCTGGACCATCGATCGAGCGAAAATCAACGGCGGAGAACGATGGAAGGCGGGCCCGCGGGTACGATGGATGGGTGTTAAATGGTGGGCAGCTTCGGGAGATGACAGCCGTTGGATTAAGCGCGTAGGATCGGACGGCGGTGATTGATTCCGCTGCATATCTTTGGCCAAAATTTAATAAGCGGGGAGAGCGGAGGCCCGAGTTAAAACGTGCGCATATCCAGAGTACGATGGATGTTGGATGGAGGCTCCAAGATCTGATGGCTATCATTTATTCTGCTACCCGACTTTGAACCGAAGATTAATGCGTGAAATGAAAGTAGTTTCAGGTTCGTACAGAGGACACGCGGCGATTACTGAGTGGAATATTTCAGGTTCGTACAGAGGACACGCGGCGATTACTGAGTGGAATATCTGGCTCTCCGGGGAAAACCGCCTGTTTCAGATGGGTTGTGTGGAATTTACCGGCGGGTTTCGGAAAACAGTGCGTGGAGTGGGGACCACTATTTCGGGCGTGCTCCGCGCCGTTGGATCATATATTAATTGGACGGTGGAGATGGACTACGAGGGGGCCAAGGTGTATGGCCATGAGATTTTGGAGTGACCCCCCGTAGTGAATAACGGTCATTGATTTCGTGTTTAACGAACAGCGGAGGTTCGTTGAAGGATTAGACTGGCGGAAAACCTTAGAAACGGATTAAAAACCCGAATTTCATAATCCACAAAGGTTTTTCTTTTAATGTTTCAGGCGGATGAATTTAAGTGGGAGGATAAGCGCCTGATGGTTAAAGCAGTTGGTTCTGGCGCTCAGTCCTATGGAAGGGGATGAGGCTAATGGGAGAAGGGGGCTAAGGCCTAAGGGGCTAGGACCCGAAAACATAAAATTTATCATTTTAATTCATTTTTGATGCGTTTTGGGGGAAATCAGGGGTAATGATAGGGCAATGAAGGGTAGGAAAGGCCAAAATAGGGGCAGGGAAAGGATTTCAAGGGGGTTTCGAGGAATCCAAGCATAAGGAAGGAGGGGATTTTAACAAAAGGAAAAACAGAGGCTGAGATGGGGAAGTTTGCAGGATATAGGTGTAAAAAGGCCCCTTTTGAGGAATGGATTAGCAGAGAGGATGTATATTAGGCCTAGCACAGAGAGACTCCAAGGAGGATGAATTTTCAGGGGAAAGGCATTCCTTGGAGGCTCCAGAACAATCTAGCCCCCAGCTTTCTTGTCAAGAATTCCATAGGGGGGCTAACAATGGCTCCACATGAGGATGGTTGCTCCCTGGAGGAGTCAAGAAACTAGAGATGATCTTTGGAGTAGGCCAGATGCCTGCTGTCACAAGCCATCTTTATTCTTCAATTTTAGCTGCCACAGTATGATAGAAACATCAGCAAAAATATTTCCCAACCAATCTACCTACCCAAACTACAGTTCTACAATTTTCCCTTGGGTGCATTTGAACTAGCAGACCCTTTACATCATTTTATTTTTATAAACAGAAAATAAACCTATTCTAAGTCTACCCTTATTACTCCATGAGACCAGATTAGGCTGTTGGCCTCATAAGCTTCTCTACCTACACTACTACCTGCTAGGATTAGACTGTCTAGCAGGTTTCTTCACTACATTCTAAGACAGGAAATTGAAAATCAGCCAAGCCAGGATTAGACTGTCTGGCTTGCTGTGGACTGAAAATCTGAAACTAAAAAACAAACTTGAGGGTCTGAAATCCGAACTTTTGAAGCACCCTCTTTTCTCCATGTGACTCAGGTTTTGAGAGTATTAGAGTCACTTCGTCCTTTTCCTTCAGCTCTGATGTTGCGCATGTTAGAGTTGATTTCTTTCTTCTTTGTCGGTCCAGATTTTGGGCATATTAGGACCAGCTTTTTTCACTTTGCCTTGGCTCAGATTTCGAGTTTATTAGAGCCAATCTTTTGCACTTTTAGAGGTCCTTGTTTGGGCATGTCTGAACCTCTGACTTTTCTGTTTTTGGAACATTTTCTCTTTTCTTGAAAACAAAAATAAAAGCTGCAATGGTATGTACAATGGAAATGAAACTGGAAACTGAGCATTAGAAGAAATAATGCTTGAGCATCCTGCCATTCACAGGACCCCCAAACAGCCCGGAACCATCAAGTTCTTGCAGAAAAAATGCATTAGGACCCACAGTGGCTTTTATGACATATGGACCTTGCCACAAACTGTCAAACTTTCCATGTTTGCCTTTGTCCTCTCTTCTCGAATCCCATCTCAGAACCTTATCTCCAACCTTGAAATCTGAAGCTTTGGTTCTTTTGTCAAACTGTCTCTTTATGCCTTCCTGTACTCTGACAGCTCTGCTATAATCCTGCTCTCTTGTTTGCTGCAGATGGATTGTTCATTAATTCTCCTTATCATGCTATCCTCTTCTGATTGGATCTCCTGAACAAGCTTGATTACTGGAACTCCAATAATAGTAGGAAACACTGCTTCAGTCCCATAAACCAACTGAAAGGGTGACATGCCAATAGATTTCTTTGTAGTGAGCCTGTCTACCGACAAGGCATGTATCAAATTTTTATGCCATGATATTTTGTTTTCTTCCAGCAGCTTCTTAACGATTGTAACCAGGCTTTTATTTGATGATTCAGCTAGGCCATTACCCTGGGGGTAATAGGCAGTTGAATGTCCAAGTGCTATCCCGTACCTGTGACAGAAATCAATCATTCTTTTGGATCCAAAAGCAGCGGCATTGTCAGTGATTATTTTCCTTGGACAACCAAAACGAGATAAAATGAAGTTTTCTAGGAACCTAATGATGACAGAATCGGTGGCATTCCTAGTGGGTATGGCTTCTATCCATTTAGTGAAGTAATCTGTGGTAGTCAGGATCCATTTGTGTTTCCCAGAAGAAGAAGGGTGAATTTCCCCAATAAATTCTAGGCCCCATTGCATGAAGGGGCCTTCTATGGTGATAGGTTGCAGAGGGAGGCGAAGGAGCTTTCTTTTTCCCTCAAAGATTTGGCATTTATGACAGGAAAGTATCATTTTATGGACATCAATGAAGAGGGTAGGCCAGTAGTAACCAGCCCTGAGTATCTTATTTGCAGTGGCTTTCCAACTCAGGTGGCCTCCACACTCCCCAGCATGGAATTCATGTTTGATTCTTTCAGCTTCAATTTCAGACAAACATTTCAGTAAAAGGCCATTTGGATTTTTCCAATATAGACTTTCATTCATAATGCAGTAATTTCGAGCTTTGAGTTTTATGAATCTGGCCTTTGTTTTGGATAGTTCTGGAGGGGCATTGAGGTTAGTGAGCACGTAAAGGATATCAGTATACCAAGGAGAGTTCTAAAACTGCTCCTCAACCGTTGGATGGGGCAATCCTTCCTGCTCATCTAGGGCATTTATCATGTTAATGTCAAGGGCCTGCAAGTTTGATTCAGCCATTAACTGGGCTAAGCCTTGAACTTTGATCGGCTTAGTGGGTTTTATTTCAAGTTCGTATTCAAAGATGGTAGCGATCCATTTGCCCCTTTTCCCATCAGGGTCTTGGGACAAGATATCCTTGACCACTATATTTGGCACACAGGCAATGGTGTGAGAATGCAGAATGTAAACCCTAAAGTCTTTTAAGGCCTTAATCAGAGCATAGGCCTACTTTTCCATGATGTTGTACTTCAAGGGTGCATCTCTTAAGGCTTTACTGAAGAAGGCTATAGGCTATTCATTACCTTCTGAATTTTTCTGCAGCAAAACTGCAGCTATTGTGTGTTGGGAAGCAAATGAAAAGATCAGAAAATATTTTGAGAAGTCAGGGCTGATAAGCACGGGGGCCTGAGTGAGTGCAAGTTTTACTGACTCAAAAGATTTCTTGGCTTCAACAGTCCACTTAATTCCTGCATCTTTCTTTATCATTTCAGTCATTTTTATAAGATGTTCAGCAAGATTGGGGATAAATCTTCTAAGGAAATTGATCTTCCCTATGAAGGACTGCAATTCCTTGATGTTTCGTGGATGTGTAATTTGAAGTGTTCCCTCAATTCTCTGTGGGTCTATCCTAATCCCTTTCTCAGATATAATCTGGCCCAGAAGTTTACCTTCTTGCAGCCCAAAGACAGTTTTCTTAGGATTTAGGGACAGGCCATACCTTCTATATTTTTCAAAAAAAATTCTCAGATGTTTCAAGTGTTCTTCTTCAGTTTTAGAAAAGACAGTCAAGTCATCCAAGTAGATAACTATAAAGTGTCCAATCTCATCTGAGAAAGCAATATCCATTGCTCTCTGGAAGGTAGCTCCAGCATTCATCAATCCAAAGGTCATTTTCAAGTACATGAAGGTGCCCCATGGAGTGGTAAAAGCTGTTTTGAGTTGATCTTCTAGGAGTACCAGAACTTGGTTGTATCCTGAAAAACCATCAAGCAGGGATATTCTCTTAGAGCCCACTACCTTTTGTAGGATATGTTCCATTCTAAGCAAAGGGTAGTTGTCTTTCAGGGAGGCTCTGTTGAGGTTTCTGAAGTCTATGCATAGCCTTATCTCCCCTGTCTTCTTCCTTACAGCCACTAAGTTTGACACCCAATCAGAAAACCTTACAGGGACTATTATGCATGCTTCATACATCTTCCTGATCTCTTTCTCTACTACAGGAAATTGTTTTGGATTTATTCTTCGAAGTTTTTGTCTAAAATGTTGGAAATATGATGCAGAGTGTTGTCCTTGATGGCAACCCACTAAATGAAGATGAAGACATGCGACTGTTGACATGTGTTGTCCTTGATGGCAAACCACCTGATGAAGTTATTCTTGACTTGATGGACTTGGTAAATAATGTAAAATATGATGCTGAGTGTTGTCCTTGAAAAGAAACCCACTTGATGGAGATGATAACAACTTACTTGATGAAGTTGTACTTGAGAGAATATGTCCCTGATGAAGAAAATATGATGTTTCTACAGTGTGTACAGAAGGCAATGAAGAAAAGAATTCAGAATGTGCTCAAAATATGATGAAAAGAGTATGTATCTTTGTATACGCGGATTGGCCTAGGGGAAGTCGCGTATGCACGCGGAAAATAACGTGCCAAGTCGCGTATGGGCTAAAGCGCTCAAAAATCTGGGTTGTCTGAATTGGTATATATCTGTTGATGATGTATGTTTGTGCTTAAAAGTATGAAAAGGGTTCAGTCTGGAAATATGATGAATTGTGGCCTGCAAGTGGTGTTATATTGAAGTTGTTGGATCCAGTGTGAAAATTGATGAAACGTGGTCCAAGGAGGTGCTGAGGGTTGTAGCCTTCAGTCAGGGGGTTGTAGCTCCCTTCCAGGTGAGGCTGGTAAACGAGATCGGGGGGTCGTAGCTCCCTTCCAGGAGAGGCTGGTAAACGAGTCAGGGGGTTGGAGCTCCCTTCCAGGAGAGGCTGGTAAACGAGCGCAGGTGGGTGCCTGCGTGCTGGTCAAGTCTGCGCCAGCACATATGTTGTAACATGTTTTCTCTATAATAAAATATTGAAGGCTGAGCAACTGCAGCGGTGGTTTTCTCCCGACTTGGGTTTCCACCTAAAAATCCTGGTGTTCATGTGTGATGCTTTGTGTGATGATTTATTATGTTCTTACTGCACATGTTTACTGCTTAATGAATATCTGATGAATAAATGAAGGAATGATTTAAGTGAAGAATTAATGACATAAATAGATATCTGTGTATACGCGAGTTTCGTAAAGGGTATCCGCGTATATACGCAAGTCTGGTTCAGGAAAGTAGCGTATGCATTTTAGAAGCAAGAAAAAGTGAAAGATTTGAATATGCAGTAAATACTGATTCACCCCCCCCTCTCAGTATTTTTCCCAACAATTGGTATCAGAGCAGGTCCTTCTGCAGAAGCTTGATCGCTTGAAGGAGATCCGTCGCAATGGGAAGTATACATACAAAAGCCTTGCTGAATTTTGGTGCAAAAGTATGGGCTCTCATGAAAGAGTGTGAAAAATAAAAGGGTACCTGTGTGGATTCTCTAGAAGACAATAATCTTCTTGAAGAAAACATTCAACTCAAAGTAAGCCTAGAAGAAAAGAACATAATCATTGAGACTTTTAAAAATCAGCTTGAAGCAAGAGAAAAACGAATGGAGGATCTAGAATGTGAAGTAGTGAGTCTAAGGAAGGATAATGAGAAATTGAATTCTCTCAATCTCAGATTTGCTAAAAGTTCAGAAACCTTGGATGAGATTATCAAGGTACAACGGTCTCCCTTTATAAAAACAGGTCTTGGATATACTGGGGAATCTTCTCAGACATCGGCACCAAATTCTCTAAAAGCAGCCACTGCTGGTTCTCTACATTCAGCCACTCAGCAAGGGAACAAAGGATCTTTACAGGTAAAGCAAGATCACCTCAATTCAAGAAACACTAACAGGGAGATCTTTCAAAATGGCTACAACCAATAGGTAAAGTCTAATAGAAGATTTCATGATCACAGAAATTTCTACTTCAATGGTCAATGTTTCACATGTCACAACTTTGGTCATAAAGCTATTCAGTGTGTTGCATATAAAACCATCATGACCAGAGAAGCAAGAAAGATAAGGATGAATGATGAACCAAAGAAGAACACCTATAACAAGTTTTCTCCTCTCCAAAATGAAGTTGAATGTACTTATTGCAATAACTTTGGTCATGAATATTCTGAATGCAGGAGCAAGGTCCAGCCAAAAGAGCATGTTCCCTCAAGCTCTAAAGTATGGAAAAAGAAAGAATTACCGGTTGAAAATTGTGGGATAGCATTATTTGCAGAGGGTGAAGAGAATCAATGGTATATTGATAGCGGGTGTTCAAGACACATGACCGGTGACAAAAGCAAGCTGCATACTTATAATGCTCTAGAGAAGGAAAAGAAAGTTACTTTTGGAAATGATACTCCTGCTGTTATTAAAGGAAAAGGGTCAGTATTTCTAAAAGAAAAGGTGAAGGCTAAAGATGTCATGTATGTGGATGGATTAAGGCATAACCTATTTAGTGTTAGTCAAATGTGTGATCAAGGAGCAGAAGTGGTCTTCAGTTCCAAAGAATGTGTGGTTCGTGATCTTGATATAGGTAAAATCATTATAAAAGGAAAAAGAAATCCAAGCAACCTGTATGTACTAAACGACATAGATCAATGTTACTTGAGCAAGTCTTCAGAAAATTGGCTATGGCATAGAAGACTGGGGCATCTGAGTTTCTCTCAAATCAACAAAGCAAACAGACTTCAAGCTGTTCGTGATCTTCCCAAGGTCAATCTTCCAGAAAATACCATATGCAAATCTTGTCAATTTGGTAAGCAGACCAGAGTTCGATTTAATGCCAAAGAAGGATCATCAAGTAAGCCTCTTGAAATCATTCATACTGACATCTGTGGACCTATGAGGAAAAAGTCATTACGTGGGGAAGAATACTATATCCTATTTATTGATGACTACTCCAGAATGTGTGAGATCGCATTTATTAAACACAAAGATGAAGCCTTTGAAAAATTTCAGAAGTTCAAAGCACTAGTAGAAAATGAATTGGATTCAAAAATCAAGTGTCTTAGATCTGATCGAGGAGGAGAATATTCATCAAATGAATTCTTTGAATTTTGTGAACAACATGGCATTAAAAGACAGGTCTCTGTAGCAGGCACTCCACAACAAAATGGTGTAGCAGAAAGAATGAATAGAACAATTGTTCAAATGGCCAGAGCTATGCTTACTGACTCTAATGTTCCTAACATGTTTTGGAGTGAGGCATCTCGTGCAGCAGTTAACATTCTCAACAAGGCTCATGTTCGGGTAAACAGTGATAAAACTCCATATGAACTCTGGTATGGCAAATCTCCCACCGTAAAGCATTTTAAAGTTTTTGGAAGTAGATGCTTTATCAAAAATAATGATGAAAAACTTGGCAAGTTTGACCCTAGATCAGATGAAGGGATACTTCTTGGCTACTCATCTTCAAGCAAAGCATTCACATGTTACAATAAGAAGCTTCAAAAGGTTGTTGAATGTATTGATGTTGTTATTGACGAGTCTCCTGCAGCTCCTAAAGAAGAAAAACAAACAACAGAAGAAGATGATGATGACATATGGCCTTCTACATCAGATGGAAATGATATAGACAGTGAATCAAATGAAGAACCTGAAAATGATTTATCCGAAAAAGCTCCATCCAGATATGTTCAAAAGAATCATCCTGAATCTCAAATTTTGGGAGACAAGGAATCAGGTGTACGAACAAGGAGAACTCTTGCGGGATCTTCTAGTAATTTGGCACTTCTATCCACAATTTAACCACACAATGTCAATGAAGCTAGCAAATATGAATGTTGGAATAATGCCATGGATGAAGAAATTGAGCAAATTGAAAAAAATGACACTTGGGATTTGGTACCAAGACCTCATGATAAAAATGTCATTGGAACTAAATGGATCTTCAAGAACAAGTTAAATGAGAATGGGGATGTTGTAAGAAACAAAGCTAGACTAGTTTGCAAAGGGTACACTCAACAAGAAGGTATAGACTTTGAAGAAACTTTTGCTCCTGTAGCTAGACTTGAAGCCATAAGAATGTTTCTTGCTTTCTCAAGCTATCAACGAATCAAAGTTTATCAAATGGATGTTAAGTCTACTTTTCTTAATGGTGATCTAGAAGAAGAAGTATATATAGAACAACCGGAAGGATTCATTTTGGGAAATGATGCAAATCTTGTTTGTAGACTTAAAGAGGCTCTGTATGGACTCAAACAAGCTCCAAGGGCTTGGTATTATCGTCTTGACAAATATCTTCATCAACAAGGATTTTCAAAGGGGTCTGCTGATAGCAACTTATACACAAAAGTTGAAAATGATAAACTATTGATTGTAGTTGTATATGTTGATGATATCATTTTTGGGAGTAACGAAGAATCTATGAGTCAAAAAATTTTCTTCTGTCATGCAGCAAGAATTTGAAATGTCTTTACTTGGGGAACTAACATTCTTTCTTGGCTTGCAAGTGCATCAATCTGCAGATGGTATATTTCTATCACAAGCAAAATATCTTAAGCAAATTCTGAAGAAGTATGGCATGGAAGAATGCAAACTTGTAAGTACACCAATGATAACCAGATGCAGTCTCAGTTCTAATGATGATTCTCCCACTGTGAATCAACCAGAATACAGATCGATGATTGGAAGTCTACTTTATCTCACTGGGACCAGACCAGACATCATGCATGCTGTTGGGATTGTTGGACGATTCCAAGCTAATCCAAAAGAGTCTCACCTTCAGGCCGTCAAAAGGATATTCAAATATCTACAAGGAACTCAAGACTTTGGTTTATGGTATCCGAAGGATGCTAATCTTACTCTTCATGCTTACACTGATGCAGATTGGGCTGGAAGTGTTGATGATCGAAAAAGCACTAGTGGTGGTGCGTTTTACATGGGGCCCCGGTTAGTATCTTGGTTCAGCAAGAAGCAAAATTCTATTGCCTTATCAACAGCTGAAGCAGAGTATGTAGCTTCCGCATCTTGTTGCACTCAACTCCTATGGATGATGCAAACCTTGCAAGATTTTCAAATCAAATGTGAAACTCCTATCTCCATTATGTGTGATAATACAAGTGCCATCAGTATCTCAAAGAATCTTGTTATGCATTCGAAAACCAAGCACATTCCCATCAAATATCATTTCCTACGTGAACAAGTGCTTGAGCAAAAAGTGAAGTTGGAGTATGTTACCTCCAAAGAACAAGCTGCTGATATCTTTACCAAACCTCTGCCCAGGGAAGCGTTCGAGTATCAAAGACAGAAGCTGGGAGTGTTCTCTGCGAGTCAAAAGAAAAAATCTGCATAAATTTTAGAAGATGGCTTGGAATACGCGGGTTTCCTGAAACACAGTCGCGTATGTACGCGAGTTCCTGCACATAAAACCGCGTATGGTTGGTTGCTGACAATTTTGCTTGGTTCAGCTCTCTTCAGCACAGCTGCAGTGCTGTTTGGTATCTCTGATACTGTTTGGTATCTTTGGTGGTGTTCCAGTTCTCATAATTCTGTTTCTAATGTTTTGATGAAGATGCCTTGATGATTTGTTGGTGGAAGTTTTCAGGATGCACAAACTAAGGGGGAGTCTTAGTCATTTGGAAAGATTGCTTGGTTGCACAGATTCAGGGGGAGCATTAGCTTTGCTGACTATAATGCAGTGTTGGCATTATGGTGGTTCTGAAATATGTTCTCTCTCTTGAGGACTTTCTGGTGTTGGTCATAAATGGTCATATTTGTATTTTGATGAAAAGGTCTTGTTGAGACCCATGATGTAAAATTGTAATATTAAGTCATGTAAGGACTTGTCAAATTTTGTAAACCCACTTGGTTGGGTAGCTGAGTCAAATTTGTAAACCCACCTGGTTGGGCACTTGAGTCTCATATGTAAATCCACTTGGTTGGATATTTGATGTAAGTATGAGTCTTTTGGTGATAGGAAGTTCATAGAGTCATGTACTTCATTGAAAAATATGTTTGAAGATTCAGCATGAACTCAGGGGGAGCTTGGCCACTTCAGCACATATCAGATCTGCAGAATGTTTCTTCCACATGAGGAGAAAAGGGGGAGAGTGTCGGTTTTGATCCGCCCTTTGCCCTTGATGTCAAAGGGGGAGAGTGACATGGTGTTTGAATGAAGAGAAGTTAATGATGTCAAATATTTGGGAGAGTGACATATTTGGGAGAGTGACATGGTACCTATCTGTTGTGGTAACCGAACACCATCATGGTTGCCATCAAGTCCAAAGGGGGAGATTGTTGGAAATATGATGCAGAGTGTTGTCCTTGATGGCAACCCACTAAATAAATATGAAGACATGCGACTGTTGACATGTGTTGTCCTTGATGGCAACCCACCTGATGAAGTTATTCTTGACTTGATGGACTTGGTAAATAATGTAAATCTGATGATTGTTGACAATATGATGCTGAATGTTGTGCTTGAAAAGCAACCCACTTGATGGAGATGATGACAACTTACTTGATAAAGTTGTACTTGAGAGAATATGTTCCTGATGAAGAAAATATGATGTTTCTACAGTGTGTACAAAAGGCAATGAAGAAAAGAATTCAGAATGTGCTCAAAATATGATGAAAAGAGTATGTATCTTTGTATACGCGGATTGGCCTAGGGGAAGTCGTGTATGCACGCGGAAAATAACGTGCCAAGTCGCGTATGGGCTAAAGCGCTCAAAAAGTGCAAAACCAAGGGTAAATTGACCCATGGTATTGGGTAATGATCCGCCTACTTGACCCCGTCCAGGTTGTTTTGGGCTCATGGTATTGTTTTGGCCCATGGTATTGAAAAAGGGGCTCATGGTATTGAAAAAGGATAAACATATATAAGGAGAAGAAATTCATTGTGCAAAGAGTGAGAGTGTGGGTGCAAGATGTCTGAGCTTGAATGAATACTTCTCTCTGAAGTATATCTGAATGGAAAGGGTTACACTTGAATGATAAATCTGAATGTATGATGCACCAATGATGAAGAAGGGGATCTAGATCTGAATTGCTCTTGTATTTCCTAGATCTGATTATGGAAGGCTTAGATCTGTGATGAGGCGAGCATCTAGGCGAACATCTGTCTGAAGCAAAAGGGTAGATCTGAACTGAATATCTGATCTGATGAAGTATGCTGTTCTGTAATGATTGAAGATCTATACGCTACTTCGCCGCGGAGGAAGCGCGTATATACGCGGCTTCAGCGAAGAGAAAGCGCGTATGCGCAATAAAATATACACTGAGGTATACGCTGGTTTGTGTGGACGGAAGCGCGTATATACGCGACATCAGTGAAGGGAAAGAGCGTATGCAAACTAGGGTTTGCTGAAGCAAGGGGTATGAAATATCTGATCTGTTCTGCTGTGTTTCTGCTATCTGATCTGTGTTGATATGTATCTGTTGATGATGTATGTTTGTGCTTAAAAGTATGAAAAGGGTTCGGTCTGGAAATATGATGAATTGTGGCCTGCAAGTTGTGTTCTATTGAAGTGGTTGGATCCAGTGTGAAAATTGATGAAACGTGGTCCAAGGTGGTGCTTAGGGTTGTAGCATTCAGTCAGGGGGTTGTAGCTCCCTTCCAGGTGAGGCTGGTAAACGAGATCGGGGGGTCGTAGCTCCCTTCCAGGAGAGGCTGGTAAACGAGTCAGGGGGGTTGGAGCTCCCTTCCAGGAGAGGCTGGTAAACGAGCGTAGGTGGGTGCCTGCGTGCTGGTAGGAGTCTGCACCAGCACATATGTTGTAAGATGTTTTCTCTATAATAAAATATTGAAGGCTGAGCAACTGCAGCGGTGGTTTTCTCCCGACTTGGGTTTCCACCTAAAATCCTGGTGTTCATGTGTGATGTTTTGTGTGATGATTTATTCTGTACTTACTGCACATGTTTACTGCTTATTGAATATCTGATGAATAAATGAAGGAATGATTTAAGTGAAGAATTAATGACATAAATAGATATCTGTGTATACGCGAGTTTCGTAAAGGGTATCCGCGTATATACGCAAGTCTGGTTCAGGAAAGTAGCGTATGCATTTTAGAAGCAAGAAAAAGTGAAAGATTTGAATATGCAGTAAATACTAATTCACCCCCCCCTCTCAGTATTTTTCCCAACAATTGGTATCAGAGGAGGTTCTTCTGCAGAAGCTTGATCGCTTGAAGGAGATCCGTCACAATGGGAAGAATACATACAAAAGCTTTGCTGAATTTTGGTGCAAAAGTATGGGCTCTCATGAAAGAATGTGAAGAAGAAAAGGGTACCTTTGTGGATTCTCTAGAAGACAATAATCTTCTTGAAGAAAACATTCAACTCAAAGTAAGCCTAGAAGAAAAGAACATAATCATAGAGACTCTTAAAAATCAGCATGAAGCAAGAGAAAAACGCATGGAGGAATTAGAATGTGAAGTAGTAAGTCTAAGGAAGGATAATGAGAAAGTGAATTCTCTCAATCTCAGATTTGCTAAAAGTTCAGAAACCTTAGATGCGATTATCAAGGTACAACGGTCTCCTCTTATAAAAACAGGTCTTGGATATACTGGGGAATCTTCCCAGACATCAGCATCAAATTCTCTAAAAGCAGCCACAACTGGTTCTCTACTTTCAGCCACTCAGCAGGGGAACAAAGGATCTTTACAAGTAAAGCATGATCGCCTCAATTCAAGAAAAACTAACAGGGAGACCTTTCAAAATGGCTACAACCAACAGGTAAATTCGAATAGAAGATTTCATGATCACAGAAATTTCTACTTCAATGGACAATGTTTCTCATGTCACAATTTTGGTCATAAAGTTGTTCAATGTGTTGCATATAAAACCATCATGACAAGAGAAGCAAGAAAGAAAAGGATGGATATTGAACCAAAAAAGAACACCTATAACAACTTTTCTCCTCTTCAAAATGAAGTTGAATGTGCTTATTGCAATAACTTTGGCCATGAAGAATCTGAATGCAGGAGCAAAGTCCAGCCAAAACAACATTTTCCTTCAAGTTCCAAAGTATGGAAAAAGAAGGAATTATAGGTTGAAAATTGTGGGATAGCGTTATTTGCAGAAGGTGAAGAAAATCAATGGTACATTGATAGTGGGTGCTCAAGACACATGACAGGTGACAAAAGCAAACTCCTTACATATAATGCTCTAGAAAAGGAAAAGAAAGTTACATTTGGAAATGATACTCTTGCTGTAATTAAAGGAAAAGGGTCAGTATTTCTAAAAGAAAAGGTGAAGGCTAAAGATGTCATGTATGTGGATGGATTAAGGCATAACCTGTTAAGTGTTAGTCAAATGTGTGATCAAGGAGCAGAAGTGGTCTTCAGTTCCAAAGAATGTGTGGTTCGTGATCTTGATACAGGTAAAATCATTATAAAAGGGAAAAGAAATCCAAGCAACCTGTATGTACTCAACGGCATAGAACAATGTTACTTAAGCAAATCTTTAGAAAATTGGCTATGGCATCGAAGACTGGGACATCTGAGTTTCTCTCAAATCAAGAAAGCAAGCAAACTTCAAGCTGTTCGTGATCTTCCCAAGATCAATCTTCGAGAAAGTACCATATGCAAATCTTGTCAATTTGGTAAGCAGACCAGAGTCCGATTTAATGCCAAAGAAGGTTCATCAAGTAAGCCTCTTGAACTCATTCATACTGACATCTGTGGACCTATGAGGAAAAAGTCATTACGTGGGGAAGAATACTATATCCTATTTATTGATGACTACTCTAGAATGTGTGAGATCGCATTTATTAAACACAAAGATGAAGCCTTTGAAAAATTTCAGAAGTACAAAGCACTGGTAGAAAATGAATTGGATTCAAAAATCAAGTGTCTTA
The DNA here is from genome assembly GCA_034641835.2 of Pinus albicaulis. Taxonomy (NCBI): domain Eukaryota; kingdom Viridiplantae; phylum Streptophyta; class Pinopsida; order Pinales; family Pinaceae; genus Pinus; species Pinus albicaulis. Next base: position 1,328,078,507 of record CM076579.1, read on the forward strand.
GATCTGATCGAGGAGGAGAATATTCATCAAATGAATTCTTTGAATTTTGTGAACAACATGGCATTAAAAGACAGTTCTCTGTAGCAGGCACTCCACAACAAAATGGTGTAGCGGAAAGAATGAATAGAACAATTGTTCAAATGGCCAGAGCTATGCTTACTGACTCTAATGTTCCTAACATGTTCTGGAGTGAAGCATCACGTGCAGCAGTTAACATTCTCAACAAGGCTCATGTTCGGGTGAACAGTGATAAAACTCCATATGAACTCTGGTATGGAAAATCTCCCACTGTAAAGCATTTTAAAGTTTTTGGAAGTAGATGCTTTATCAAAAATAATGATGAAAAACTTGGCAAGTTTGACCCTAGATCAGATGAAGGGATACTTCTTGGCTACTCATCTTCAAGCAAAGCATTCACATGTTACAATAAGAGGCTTCAAAAGGTTTTTGAATGTATTGATGTTGTTATTGACGAGTCTCCTGCAGCTCCTAAAGAAGAAAAACAAACAACAGAAGAAGATGATGATGACATATGGCCTTCTACATTAGATGGAAATGATATAGACAGTGAATCAAATGAAGAACCTGAAAATGATTTATCTGAAAAAGCTCCATCCAGATATGTTCAAAAGAATCATCCTGAATCTCAAATTTTGGGAGACAAGGAATCAGGTGTACGAAAAAGGAGAACTCTTGCGGGGTCTTCTAGTAATTTGGCACTTCTATCCACAATTGAACCACACAATGTCAATGAAGCTAGCAAATATGAATGTTGGAATAATGCCATGGATGAAGAAATTGAGCAAATTGAAAAGAATGACACTTGGGATTTGGTACCAAGACCACATGATAAAAATGTCATTGGAACTAAATGGATTTTCAAGAACAAGTTAAATGAGAATGGGGATGTTGTAAGAAACAAAGCTAGGCTGGTTTGCAAAGGGTATACTCAACAAGAAGGTATAGACTTTGAAGAAACGTTTGCTCCTGTAGCTAGACTTGAAGCCATAAGAATGTTTCTTGCTTTCTCAAGCTATCAACAAATCAAAGTTTATCAAATGGATGTTAAGTCTGCTTTTCTTAATGGTGATCTAGAAGAAGAAGTTTATATAGAACAACCGGAAGGATACATTTTGGGAAATGATGCAAATCTTGTTTGTAGACTTAAAAAGGCTCTGTATGGACTCAAACAAGCTCCAAGGGCTTGGTATTATTGTCTTGACAAATATCTTCATCAACAAGGATTTTCAAAGGGGTCTGCTGATAGCAACTTATACACAAAAGTTGAAAATGATAAACTATTGATTGTAGTTGTATATGTTGATGATATCATTTTTGGGAGTAACGAAGAATCTATGAGTCAAAAATTTGCTTCTGTCATGCAGCAAGAATTTGAAATGTCTTTGCTTGGGGAACTAACATTCTTGCTTGGCTTGCAAGTGCATCAATCTGCAGATGGCATATTTCTATCACAAGCAAAATATCTTAAGCAAATTCTGAAGAAGTATGGCATGGAAGAATGCAAACCTGTAAGTACACCAATGATAACTGGATGCAGTCTCAGTTCTAATGATGATTCTCCCACTGTGAATCAACCAGAATACAGATCGATGATTGGAAGTCTACTTTATCTCACTGGGACCAGACCAGACATTATGCATGCTGTTGGGATTGTTGGACGATTCCAAGCTAATTATTCAAATATCTTCAAGGAACTCAAGACTTTGGTCTATGGTATCCAAAGAATGTTGATCTTACTCATCATGCTTACACTGATGCAGATTGGCCTGGAAGTGTTGATGATCGGAAAAGCACTAGTGGTGGTGCATTCTACATGGGGCCCCTAAGTAGTATCTTGGTTCAGCAAGAAGAAAATTTATTGCCTTATCTACAAAGCAGTAGTTGCACATGTGGTCGCACTTAAGTTGCACTCAACTCCTTTGGATGATGCAAACCTTACAAGATTTTCAAATCAAATGTACTCCTCCTGTCCCCATTAAATGTGACAATACAAGTGCCATCAGTATTTCAAAGAATCCTGTTATGCATTCAAAGACCAAGAACATTCCCATCAAGTATCACTTCTTACGTGAACAAGTGCTTGAGCAAACAGTAAAGTTGGAGTATGTTCCCTCCAAAGAACAAGTTGCTGATATTTTTACCAAACCTCTGCCTAGGGAAGCATTCGAGTATCTAAGACAAAAGCTGGGAGTGTTCTCTGCCAGTCAAAAGAACAAATCTGCATAAATTTAGAATATGGCATTGGATACGCGGGTTTCCTGAAACACAGTCGCGTATATACTGGAGTTCATGCACAGAAAACCGCGTATGTCTGATTGCTGACAAATTTTTGGTTGGTTCAGCTCTCTTCAACACAGCTGCAGTGCTGTTTGGTATCTCTGATACTGTTTGGTGTCTCTGGTGGTGTTCAAGTTCTCATAAATCTATTTCTAATGATTTGATGAAGATGTTTTGATGATTTGTTGGTGAAAGTGTTCAGGATGCGCAAAATAAGGGGGAGCCTTAGTCATTTGGAAAGGTTGCTTAGTTGTACAGATTCAGGGGGAGCATTAGCTTTGCTGAGTATAAATGCATTGTTGGCATTATGATGGTGCTAAAATATGTTCTCTTTCTTGAAGACTTTTTGGTATTGGTTATGAAAAGTCATGTTTGTATTTTTGATGAAAAGGTCATGTAGAGACCCATGATGTAAAAATGTAATATTCAGTCATGTAAGGACTTGTCAAATTTGTAAACCCACTTGGTTGGGTAGCTGAGTCAAATTTGTAAACCCACTTGGTTGGGTAGTTGAAATAAATTTGTAAACCCACTTGGTTGGGTAGTTGAGTCTCATGGCAACCACTTGGGTGATACTGATGGTGTATGAGTCTTAGGTCATAGAGCTTCATATCATTGGAAAACATGTTTGAAGATTCAGCATGAACTCAGGGGGAGCTTGGCCACTTCAGTATATATCAGATCTGCAGAACGCTTCTTCCACATGAGGTGAAAAGGTGGAGAGTATGTTGGTTTTTGATCCGCCCTTTGCCCTTGATGTCAAAGGGGGAGAGTAACATGGTGTTTGAATGAAGAGAAAGAATGGTGTCAAAATGAAGAGAGTGACATGGTGTCTTTGTGTACATATCTGTTGTGGTAACCAAACACCATTGTGGTTGCCATCAAGTCCAAAGGGGGAGATTGTTGGAAATATGATGCAGAGTGTTGTCCTTGATGGCAACCCACTAAATGAAGATGAAGACATGCGACTATTGACATGTATTGTCCTTGATGGCAAACCACCGGATGAAGTTATTCTTGACTTGATGGACTTGGTAGATGATGTAAATCTGATGTGATATGATGTTTGCCGACAATATGATGCCGAGTGTTGTCCTTGAAAGGTAACCCAACTTGATGAAGTTGTGCTTGATAGAATATGTTCTTGATGAAGGAAATCTGATGTATCTACAGTGAGTACAGAAGGCAATGAAGAAAGGATTTCAGCATGTGCTAATTCTATGATGAAAAAGAGTATGTCTCTAGGTATATGCGGATTGGCCTAGGGGAAGTCGCGTATGCACGCGGAAAAGAACGTGCCAAGTCGCGTATGGGCTAAAGCGCTCAAAAAGTGCAAAACCAAGGGTAACCACCATGGTATTGACCCATGGTATTGGGTAATGATCTGCCTAATTGACCCCGTCCAGGTAGTTTTGGGCTCATGGTATTGTTTTTGCCCATGGTATTGAAAAAGGGGCTCATGGTATTGAAAAAGGATAAACCTATATAAAGAGATGAAATTCATTATGCAAATCATGTGTGTGGGTGCAAGATGTCTGAGCTTGAATGAATACTTCTCTCTGAAGTATATCTGAATGGAAAGGGTTACACTTGAATGATAAATCTGAATATATGATGCACCAATGATGAAGAAGGGGATCTAGATCTAAATTGCTCTTGTATTTGCTAGATCTGATTATGGAAGGCTTAGATCTGTGATGAGGCGAGCATCTAGGCGAACATCTGTCTGAAGCAAAAGGGTAGATCTGAACTGAATATCTGATCTGATGAAGTATGCTGCTCTGTAATGATTGAAGATTTATACGCTACTTCGCCGCGGAGGAAGCGCGTATATACGCAGCTTCAGCGAAGAGAAAGCGCGTATGCGCAATAAAATATACACTGAGGTATACGCTGGTTTGTGTGGACGGAAGCGCGTATATACGCGACATCGGTGAAGTAAAAGCGCGTATGCAAACTAGGGTTTGCTGAAGCAAGGGGTATGAAATATCTGATCTGTTCTGCTGTGTTTCTGCTATCTGATCTGTGTTGATATGTATCTGTTGGTGATGTATGTTTGTGCTTAAAAGTAAGGAAAGGGTCTAGTCTGGAAATATGATGAAATGTGGCCTGCAAGTGTTGTTCTATTGAAGTTGTTGGATCCAGTGTGAAAATTGATGAAACGTGGTCCAAGGTGGTGCTGAGGGTTGTAGCCTTCAATCAGGGGGTTGTAGCTCCCTTCCAGGTGAGGCTGGTAAACGAGATCGGGGGGTCGTAGCTCCCTTCCAGGAGAGGCTGGTAAACGAGTCAGGGGGTTGGAGCTCCCTTCCAGGAGAGGCCGGTAAACGAGCGCAGGTGGGTGCCTGCGTGCTGGTCAAGTCTGCGCCAGCACATATGTTGTAAGATGTTTTCTCTATAATAAAATATTGAAGGCTGAGCAACTGCAGCGGTGGTTTTCTCCCGACTTGGGTTTCCACCCAAAAATCCTGGTGTTCATGTGTGATGCTTTGTGTGATGATTTATTCTGTTCTTACTGCACATGTTTACTGCTTATTGAATATCTGATGAATAAATGAAGGAATTATTTAAGTGAAGAATTAATGACATAAATAGATATCTGTGTATACGCGAGTTTCGTAAAGGGTATCCGCGTATATACGCAAGTCTGGTTCAAGAAAGTAGCGTATGCGTTTTAGAAGCAAGAAAAAGTGAAAGTTTTGAATATGCAGTAAATACTGATCTACCCTCTCAAGAAAACATATGCAACACCAACA